>JBBPBX010060189.1:2477-19601 GCA_038048925.1 Garcialebias charrua
GAATGTGATGCGGCCGGGATGAGGATCAGTTCCTCCAAATCCGAGGCCATGGTCTTGAGCCGGAAAAGGGTAGCATGCCTTCTCCAGGTCGGGGAGGAGGTCCTGCCCCAAGTGGAGGAGTTTAAGTATCTTGGGGTCTTGTTCACGAATGAGGGAAAACTGGAGCGTGAGATCGATAGGCGGATAGGTGCAGCGTCCGCAGTGAAGCGGGCGCTGTACCGGTCTGTCGTGGTGAAGAGAGAGCTGAGTCAAAAGGCAAAGCTCTCAATTTACCGATCGATCTACGTTCCCACCCTCATCTATGGTCATGAGCTCTGGGTTATGACCGAAAGAACAAGATCTCGGATACAAGCGGCTGAAATGAGTTTTCTCCGCAGGGTGTCTGGACTCTCCCTTAGAGATAGGGTGAGAAGCTCAGTCATCCGGGAGGGACTCGGAGTAGAGCCGCTGCTTCTCCACATCGAGAGGAGCCAGTTGAGGTGGCTCGGGCATCTGGTTAGGATGCCTCCTGGACGCCTCCCTGGTGAGGTGTTCCGGGCATGTCCCACCGGGAGGAGACCCAGAGGAAGACCCAGGATACGCTGGAGGGACTATGTTTCTCGGCTGGCCTGGGAACGCCTTGGGATTCCCCCAGAGGAGCTGCTCCAAGTGGCTGGGGAGAGGGAAGTCTGGGCCTCCCTACTTAGGCTGCTACTCCCGTGACCCGACCCCGGATAAGCGGAAGAAAACGGATGGATGGATGGATAGAAGAATTGAAGTATACCTTAGCCACCTTGCTGCAGAAAGGTATGAGGTCTTCTGTTCGAGCAGAATAATGGAGACGGAGTGGGGTACGAAGACAGTTAATTGGGTGTACCCCACTTTATCGCGGAATGCCTGCACAGCCTTTTCTGCAGCAGCAACAGCGCAAAGGCAGCTACTGCATCAAATTTGGAGGAATAATAGGCTATGGCACGCAATTGATCACTGTGACGCTGTAAAAGAACAGAAAACATGTAACCTCCCTTTTCATCCACCATTTGTACAAATGTTTTTTTTTTTTTTTTTTCCGGATCTGTAACAGAGCAGTTTTTAGAGTAACAAAGCTTTCTTCAACCTTATCATGAGTGGCTAAGCCTCTCCCATGGATAAGTCTGGACAATGGAGCCTCCAGTGTTGCATAATTTAGAAATGACTGGATAGGGAATGTGTTGTACAGCCTCAACTCTTTTTTTTTTTAACAAAGAGCGTGAGTGCTGAGTCAACACATGATCCAAAAAGGTGACGGTAGGCTGAACAAATTGGAGTTTTGACAGGCTTATCACCTTTCCCTGTGTGGAAGATAACTGGCAGTGTGCGTTTGTGTGTCAGGCAGACATGACACAGCTCTGATACTATGAACCACGGCCTGCATGTTGTTTTTAAATGCTTGCACTAATGGAGACCACATGACAAAGTAGTCTGTTGTGGTTGTCCAATCTGTGACATTAAAAGCATTTCAGCTGTTCTGGAATCAGAGAAACAAAAAAAAAAAAACAGACACGTATTGACTCCAGAACAAATTTGTTGTCAGTTTTTTCTGAAATCACGTTGTACCACATTTTCTCAAACTCAGAATCTGACCCCTCATGGACAAAAGCGGTGCAGTGCAAATCAGCAGGAGACATAAAAATAGACTAGGGGTCTACTCGCTGTTGAACTTGCTTTACAAGTTTTCATACAAACTCATGTTCGTGCTGCTGTTTATTCCCACTATATTAGGCTTAGTGTATTACTAGTTGATGTTTTTCTTAGTTAGTTCTCGATGTTATTACTGTTTTTCTCTTTCATTTGTTGTTGGATGTAACTGGGACCTCGTGTACATAATCTCGTTTTCATCTCATGTACCACATGCGGTGCAAATGACAATAAAGACTCTCTGACTCTGACTCTCTGACAACATCTGTCGAGAAAAGGCCCAGTACTGAGCCTCCACTCATAAACATAGACAGGTGTTGTGGGACAGAAACTTTCCCCAGTAAAATGAGGTAAATCACTGTCCTCCTGTGGGGACATGGACATTTCTAGGCCAGATGAAGAAGATTCAAGAGATATGTGTAATTGGCACATTAAATCTCATTAATAGGACACATTTTTGACACCAAAAATGAGTGTGTAAACTTGTGACTTCCCTGTGTGAAACAGGGCAGGGGTGATGAGAAGCTTTCTTTTACTGTGGTACCAGAGGCTGAGATTGAGAAAGTGTGTTGCTCACTTAATTGTAAAGAAAACAGGACCAGTTTTCTCTAATTATAGAGTGTGTTGCACCAGAATCCACCATAAAGGGGATATCTGTGTTTTGTACTTTCAAAGTTAGTATTGGAAGCTGCTTATAAGCCAAAGAGATAAGGTGCACATAAGTTCCCACAGACCCGAGTGTATGTAAATTTGTATGTGCTGCAGTGTCTGTGCATGTGGGCTGGTCACACATAACCAGGCCATTTAAATTGTTTTGTGTATCAGTTGCAAGAAACTGCGCCTTTACAAAGTGTAGCGGTGTGTGTTTGAGTGGTGTCTCACTTCCCTTTTTAGGCGTGCTGGCAAAAGAGTCCTGCTGCTCCGCACCCAGGGTCCTCTCCTCCAGTCAGTCCCCTTGATGATGTACAGGAAGGCCCCCTCTTGGCGGATTTGGACATTCGTTCTTCCAGTGGCCCATCTCTCCACATCGGTGAAATGACCCATCTTGTCTGCTCTCCCATGGACGTCCTCGTCCATGACCTCGCTGGCCTCTGTAACCTCTTCTTCCACCTCTGTGGTAGGCTGGAGGGCCCCCAGACCCCCTCTCTGGGGCAGCTGCCACAGAGAACATGGTGAGGGTGGCTTTGTGCAGTTCAGCTTCTTTCTTTGCAGCTTTCTTTTGGCCTTGGTCTTGGATCACCTCCTGGGCATGTCTGAGATGACGTTTCAGCTCGTTCAGGCATGTGTCATGTCTCATGCCAACGTAGGAGCGACATGTCTGTGCAGCAATGTCAGGTCTAACATTGTCCATGATGTAACTACACAGGAGTCGTTCCCATGGTGATGCTTCGTTTCCCAAGTCCCCTGTAGGACGCTTGAGGCCAGAGTGTTTGTTAAAGGCCTCCTCCAACCGATGAAGAAAATCATTCACACCTTCATCTGGGCGTTGTGTGATTGTTTTGAGAGCATTCGTGTCCATCTTTCGTGGAAACTTCTTCTTTATGCCCTCTCCCAAGGATGTTACAGCCATTGCATAGTTTGCATTGTTTGTGTGATCGTAGGAAATATGGCTGAGACGAAGATATGGATCAGGTAAGGGGCCCACGTCAGGCATGTCAGAAGCTTTTATCTTTTTCGCAAGGACTCTGCGAATTTCAGCACCTGTCGGTCTCATCTCTCTGCAGAACGCCTGAAACTCAGTCACAAACTTTGATCCATCCTCTTCTGGGTCAGGTAAGAGGTCTGCAGCATTTTTGACGTCATCACTTGTCCATTGTTGGTACACTAATGCTGGACCCTCTGCTCCCATGACCTCGATCAGGAGCTGTGACATTAGGGTGTTCTTTAGCCTGATCGAGTGAACGGAGATCATAGGGGTGAGTCTCGGCAGATGAGGATGATGGTGGTATGGATGAAAGCGAGGATGGAGAAATAGGAGCAGTGGTAGAAGATGATGCTCTCTGAAGTGGGTCTGAGGAGGGAGGAGGGGCAGAAGGTCCTGTATTCGGATCACGTCTTACTGGAGGAGAGGAGTCCAGGTCTGGATCAGACAGGGCCTGTGCCTGTAATTCTCTGTGTGGATACAAAGAAGACAGAGAGAGAGGTGAAGGACCACTGTTTGTGTACGGAGGTGGGACATTAAAAAAGTTTCTTTTTCTTTGTTTGCACAGAGGCATTGTCTGTCCGACCAGCAATCCATCCATCCATCCATCCATCCATCTTCTTCCGCTTATCCGGGGTCGGGTCGCGGGGGTAGCAGCCTAAGTAGGGAGGCCCAGACTTCCCTCTCCCCAGCCACTTGGAGCAGCTCCTCCGGGGGAATCCCAAGGCGTTCCCAGGCCAGCCGAGAAACATAGTCCCTCCAGCGTGTCCTGGGTCTTCCTCTGGGTCTCCTCCCGGTGGGACATGCCCGGAACACCTCACCAGGGAGGCGTCCAGGAGGCATCCTAACCAGATGCCCGAGCCACCTCAACTGGTTCCTCTCGATGCCTGTGTACAGCACCTGTACAAGCGGACGCGGACATTTCTATCTTTCTTTGAACCTTTCTACCTTTCTTTGAACCTTTCTACCTTTCTTGAACGCAGAGTGCGACAGGCGCAAGCCTGTGTACAGCACCTGTGTGAATCGGACGCGGACATTTCTACCTTTCTGTGATTAAGTTTTGTGTTTTAGTTAGTTAGTTTTAGAGCAACTGTCTTTTCTGACTGCGTTGTGGATCTGCAAACATAAGTTGCCGGTCAAAGCAGATGACCGCTTGTCCTGAGCCTGGGTCTGCTAGAGGTTTCTTCCTTCTAAAAGGGAGTTTTTCCTTTCCACTGATGCCATTGTGCTTGCTCAGGATGGGAGATCGTGGCGAAGCCAAGATTTGACTTGTTTGCTAGTCTAACCGGGATTTTAATAATAGTAGGGGCTGCTAGCTCCCGCTAGCTTCAACACGAATTTAGCTTCAAGTATCACGTAGCTGCACTTATTGTTCGCTTACCTGCTGCCTCTCTCAACTTCCTGTGTCCTCTGGACTGTTCTGGACTCTCTCCTGTACTCCTTCAAGGTAATGCTCGTTCGAGTTACCTCTCTCTGCTTCTTGTATATCTTTCTCGGAGCCGTGGGCCTGCTGCTAGCGGCTAGCTCTGTGCTAGCCTCCACCGGCTCGTGGATGTTGACGTATTCCGCTTCGCAGTTGTTTGAACTTAACAACTGCTCCATTCCTCTTTCTATTTCCACCATCAAACAACTGGGACTTCTGCGTAGACCTCGTTACATCCATAGAAGCTCTCGAAAGAAAACCGTTTATTCTCAAGCGAACTCTGATTCGATTAGTGCTGTCTGGACTGAGAGACGTGTCGCACCTCGATGGCGTCATCAGAACGCTGCGTCTGTAGGCCTTTGTAGTCCTCTGCGCACGAAGTGGCGAGGAAAACGTGGAGTGGACTTCAGTCTGCTTAAACCGGTTCAAAAAGCTCCTATTCCAACTGGTATTAAATTAGAACTTTTCAATGTGCAGTCACTTTCCAACAAGTCATGTTTAATTCATGATCACATTCTGGAGAAGAACTTGGACCTCATGTGTCTTACAGAGACGTGGCACCAACCAAACGTGTTCAGTTCTCTGAATGAAGCTTGTCCCTCTGGATACAGTTATCTGCAGAGAGCCCGCAGCACTGGCCGCGGTGGTGGTCTGGCTGTAATTTATCGCAGTAATTTAAAATTGTCTCATCTGTCTTCTCAGGACTTTTCCTCTTTTGAATGTCTGGCTTTCAGCTTCAAAGCCCCACTCCTGATGAATGTTATATTAATTTATAGACCTCCCAAACCGCATGTTTCATTTAACTCAGAGATGCATGACCTCCTCACTTTTTTCTGCACCTCCCCTGTGAAGACTATTTTTCTTGGCGACTTAAATATCCACGTGGACAATTCTTCTTCACCTCTGGCAACAGATTTTAAGTCTCTTCTGGACTCTCTTAATCTCACTCAACATGTTGACGCCCCTACGCACAGCAGGGGGCATACTCTGGATTTGGTGATTACAGACACTGTACTCATCAATAACTTATCTGTATATGACCTGGGTGTCTCAGACCACAGGGTCATCTCCCTGGAAGTGCCTTCATCTTCGCCTGCTTCAAACCCAAAACGACCCATCCAGTTCCGTGACCTTAAAAACATTTCCCTTGATGTTCTGTCTGCTGATCTTCACACCCTGACCGCTGTCAATCATTCATCTGCAGATGACTCTGTGGATTACTACAACCAATCTCTTCGGGAGCTCCTGGACCTACACGCCCCCTTGAAGACAAGACTGGTGTCTTTCTCGCGCTCAGCCCCTTGGTACACTGATGAGCTGCGCAGGATGAAGGCAACTGGCCGTGCTATTGAGAGACGTGTAAAATCATCTGGTCTCTCGGTACACAAGCAAGCGTACAAAGAACATCAGAAAGCGTACGCCTATTCTCTTAAAGAAGCACGCTCCAAATATTATTCTAACATCATCAACACCTGCCCTGGAAACTCTAAACAGCTCTTCTCCACAATCACTCGTCTGCTTAATCCCATTAAGCAAACTCTTGAGGACTCTGCTCAAAAATGCGACCTGTTTCTTTCATCTTTTAAAACCAAAGTTGACACTATCAGATCTCAGCTCCACAACCTCCCCGTTCTCAGTGTGCCACCCACCCGTCTGCATTCTGGGACCCTAAACAGCTTTGACGAAGTTGTTCAGAGTGAGGTGGAGGCCATCATCAAGAAAATGAAGCCTTCATCCTGCGCCCTGGATCCTTTCCCCTCGTCTCTCATAAAAACCAATCATTCTGCAATAGGCCCACTTATCACTCAAATAATAAATCAGTCTCTACAATCTGGTCATGTTCCACTGCCTCTAAAAACCGCCATCATTAGGCCTCTTCTGAAAAAATCTAATTTGGATCCCGACATTTTTTCTAATTACCGCCCAATTTCACACCTCCCTTTTCTGTCTAAAGTGCTGGAAAAAGCTGTTGCTGCTCAGCTGCAGGATCACCTACAACAACACTCTCTGTATGAGAAGTTCCAGTCTGGATTCAGGGCAGCTCACAGTACAGAGACTGCATTGCTGAGGGTTACCAATGATGTCCTCTTGGCTGCTGACACTGGCTCTCCCTCCATCCTTGTCCTCCTTGACCTCACTGCAGCCTTCGACACTGTGGACCATAGTATCCTCCTCCACCGTCTTCATGTGGAGGTCGGTCTCTGCGACACAGTCCTGGACTGGTTCAAATCTTTCCTCTCCAATAGGCTGGAATGTGTTAGTCTTGGCAACGCCACGTCCCAGACAGTTTGTGTCTCCTGTGGTGTCCCTCAGGGGTCGGTTCTGGGGCCCCTGCTGTTTTCCCTTTACATGCTGCCTTTAGGTCAAATTATTAATCAGTTCAACATTTCTTTTCACTGTTATGCCGACGATACACAGCTTTACATCAGGACTGGAGCATCCTCATCTTCCACCTTGTCATCTCCATCTTCACTCACTGCCCTCTCTGCCTGCCTGGAGGCAATTAGGGCATGGATGAATCAGAACTTTCTTCAATTAAACTGCTCCAAGACTGAGGCCATACTGATTGGCACCCCTCACCAGGTACAAACATCTCCTATAACAACACTTTCCTTTTCTGGACAAGACATCCCCCTCTCCACCTCTGTTACTAATCTTGGAATAAAAATGGACTCCAATCTTACATTTGAAAATCACATTAAGCATCTGTTTAAAACTTGCTTCTTCCATCTTCGAAACATCTCCAGACTTCGCCCATCCCTAACTTTTTCCGATGCTGAGAAGCTCGTCCATGCTTTTGTCTCCTCCAGGCTCGACTACTGCAACTCCCTGTTTATTGGAATCCCTGGCAAAAACCTTCAGAAACTTCAATATATTCAAAACAGTGCAGCAAGGATCTTGTTGAGAGTTCGTAAATTTGAACATATTACGCCCATTCTCCATAACCTTCATTGGCTTCCTGTCGCCTACAGAATTCAGTACAAAACTGCTCTCATTACACATCAATGCTTACACGGAACTTCACCAGATTATCTGAAGGATATTCTTATTCCATACTCATCCACCCGTTCGCTGCGGTCACAGAACAGCAATCTCCTTCACATTCCGAGAACCAAATTAAGGACCATGGGAGACCGGGCTTTCAGTGTGGCTGCCCCCCGCCTGTGGAACTCTCTTCCTGACTGTCTAAGAGCCCCACAGTCTGTGGTTGACTTTAAGAGCGACTTGAAGACCTTTCTTTTCGACCAAGCATACTCTACCTCCTCATGATTCTACTTTTGATCTTAGCTGATATTGTTATTGATTTTAATTGTTTTATTATTTGTTTTATTGTCATTTAATTCTGTTGCTCCTTGTAGCACTTTGAGATTTTCATTAATGAAAAGTGCGTTATAAATTGAATTCATTATTATTATTATTATGTGGAGAAGCAACGGCTCTACTCCGAGTTCCTCCCGGATGACTGAGCTTCTCACCCTATCTCTAAGGGAGAGTCCAGCCACCGTGCGGAGAAAACTCATTTCAGCCGCTTGTATCCGAGATCTTGTTCATTCGGCCATAACCCAAAGCTCATGACCATAGATGAGGGTGGGAACGTAGATCGATCTGTAAATTGAGAGCAGACCAGCAATCACTCCACTCAAATCCATCCTCCTCCTACTTCCCTTATCATTATCTTTCTTTCACGTCTTCCTGCTTCAGCCTTCCATTGAAAAAACATTTTCTGTTCAATTTATATGTATCATAATGTTTAACAGAAACCTTTTTTTTATCATTCTTGTTCAATACTTTCTGATACTTTCTGTTACTGTTTCATACTTAAACTTCACCCTTTCAGAAAAACCATGTTTTTTGTTTGTATTTTTCTTTTCTTTTTTTTCTTTTTTTTTTTTTTTCAATCACCAACACATTTTAAACTGTCAGGGCCAAATTTGTTTACCATATCGATGTAGATTGGACTGTAGGGAGGCAAATCAGAACCCTTGCTGGGTCCGGACCCCATTGCAGTAAGAGCGTCATGTTACTGGTTTCTTCCTTGAAAGTGTAAGAATACTCAGAATCACTTTTAACCTTACTACTTTTTCGTTTACCTAGTGTTAAAAGTAACAAAAACAATATACTTCCATTAAAGTGTGAAGATGTGAACACTGACCTGTTCTGATTTTCTTCCCCACAGAAACTCTACATCGACAGTAATTATTAATTTTAAAGAAAATTCAACTCAACCTCACCAGATTATGTAGAACTGGTCCGAGTGACTGGTTCTCCGGATCCGTGTGGTTCTGTCAATGTAGGAGGAACAAATCCAGGTTCCCCCTGTTCGGAGGACTGAAAATCAGCCGTGGCCTTTTGGACCTGGTTCTGTCCTCCAACGCTGATTCGAAAGCACAGGATCCTGTGCAGACAACGCCAAACTGTCGTGGAATTTTTACCAAACAGTGAGATGAGTTGAATGCAAAATGAAGGAAAAGATCGATCTTTTACTATTTTATTTGAAGGCAATTAAAAACATGCGTTCGAAGTCTCTTGCTTTATGCAAAGAGCCTTGATCAGAAGGCACAGAACAATTTATACAGTTAAACAAGCCTACATGGTCACTAATCTTAGAACTCTGGACTTTTAAGATAGGTTTCTTCTGGTGTCAGCTGCCATGTAGCACAAGTGGGTCTTTTCTTCTTAGTAGAGACAAGTAGACATGATGTAATACATTCAAACGTATGTTTAGAAGACGTTTTAACAGATAAGTAAACAGTGACCATTGTTCTTCACAAAATGCTCTAAGGGAAAAGGTCACACTTTAAAATAACATCACATACAAATATGCAAGTCATAAGTAGTTTACGTCTGCCAAAGCTTTATGTGTTTTATTTCCCCAACAGGAACAATGGTTTGAGAGAGGAGTAAAGGAGGCCATCTTTGTGAAAAGAAACCGTCCATCATTAAACAGGGGTGGAGGCCTCCGGGTTCAACTGTCCCCCTTATACAACACTGTTATTGCTAGTATCACTCAGCCCTCTGTGAATAGCAAACAACCATCAGGGTGCTAACGATCCATCGTTAGGCTGATGGTCCTCCTTGATCATGTGAGCAGCTGGTTTCAGGCTGTCATCAGCCAACTGGTCGATCCACTGTGAGAGGGTGCTATTTATATGACTGAGATGAATACAGCAGCTCAGACTGAGGAAGTCTTTCGGACGAAAGACAAAATGTTTCTATAGTTTTTTTGTGTTTTTTTTGTGTTGCTTTTTTGTTTTTTGAATATCCAGAGGACCATACTTTTAGATTACGATCAAGAGCAATCATCAACACTTCTTTTCAATACTTCATAGAGTGCATCAAGGTATGTTTGTCCACTTGCATCTGCAATATGCAAGCTTCGTAAAAGGAATGTATTTTTACATATTTTCCAAAACCGTAACTATTTCAAGCTAGGGATAAGGGTGTTAGAAAATGGATGGATGGATAGATGGATATTTATGCATGTATAAATATGTATAAGTATGGTAGCACTGGGAGAAGACAGAGGAGTCCTTATATTTATTTTCACAGATTATCTGTACCATACTGTAATATTGCAAAATATTGGTATTTACAAATACGGAGGTTGCATACTGCAGCTTTGAAGATTTCAATGACTGCTGATTCTCTGTTGTGTTATTTGAAATGTTTCAACATATTCATGTAACAGGATTGTTTTTATTATTATTTTGCTACACAGATGCCAAAGAAGTCATTGGTTCCCCAAACAGCTGTAATTGAAGTCCTCTGTGCTTCAAAAAACGCAGTCATAAGAAATGGCAACATCGCAAGTCCAAGTGATGGGATATGGGGAGAGCTCAGTAAACAACTTGGCGAAAAGCTAACACCAAAAGCCCTTTACACATTTGTCAAATTAAACAGACACAATATCTGGGCTACTCTTGATTATAAAAATGAAAAGAACATGACGGACACAGACAGCAGCGAGGGTGGCACTCCTTTTGACCAAAGCACGTCTCCTTTACAAAAGAAAGGCAATAAGACTTTTAATGTGGAGCTCCCATTTGAACAGTGGATGCATATGATTCCAGAGAGAGTCACATACAAAAAGGATATGTTTAAAAAAAGGGCATACACTATTTTGAAGAGAGGCACATGGACTCATATTGTGAACGAGGGAATCTGGAATGAAATTAAAAGTTCTTGCACTTTTACATTTAAAAGAGCCAAGGTGTACCCCAACCAGGTGTCATCTTTCATCAAAATAACAGGTTTCTGTAAAGAGTGCAAGGGTCAACTGTACATTACATGTTAAAAGGAACCGGACATGCAGTGCCCAATGGTGCTTCGGTGTGTGATGGAAAACACGGACGAATCCCTGCACACAGGGTTTTCAAAGAGACCATTGTCTGGAAGACTGCGTGAAGAAGTAAAAAAATGAACTTTGTGAAGGTAGACAGCAACCACAAGTGTGGAGAGCATCAAAGGCAGAAAAACTGATGGACTTTGGAGACCCTGAGCCAAGTCATCTACCAAATTTAGCAACTCTACGTAAAGCCAAACAAGAACAACATGAATCTGAAATGGCTCATAAAAACCCAATATTGTCACTACAGGCAATAAAATGTAGTTGTCCTCACAGTGGACATATTGGTGACATTGGATTAGACAAATTCTTCTACTGGAGTCCTACCCAAATGATGATGTACCAGACAGATAAACACCCCATTGTTGCTTTTGATGCAACTGGCTCAGTTGTTAAAAAGCTTGTCAGGCCGAACGGCTTGTCTGGACATATCTTCCTGTATCAAGGAGTTTTAACAGGAAGTGACAACTCCCACATCCCTGTGGTTCAAATGCTGTCAGAGCGACATGATGCCCAGGCAATCACAAGATGGTTGTCAGAATGGATTCACGCTGGAGCACCAGTCCCAAAAGAGGCAATTTCAGATTTTTCTCTAGCTTTACTTGGTGCTTTGGTTAAGGCTTTCACACATCTTTCTGATTTGAAGAGCTATGTAAATGAGAGTTTCGGTGTTCTGCTTCAAAACAAATGTAGCAAACTGCCACCATGCTTCATTCGAGTGGACGTGGCACACCTGGTCAAAATGATTTCCCAGTGGGATTGAGGAAAAAACTTCATTGGGTAAAAGACTTCTATGTGCATTCAATGGCACAGCTGGTCAAGTCACAATCTTTGGAGGAGGCAAAGGTCACAATACGCAACATTGCCACTGTGGCATTAAGTGAGACAGAAGGTAATGACAGTCATGGTAATCCCATCATATCAGAAGTGTGCAAATCAAACCTTAAAAGCAAAATCGCAGTTGACACTACACCCATTTCTAGTGAAGAGGAAGCAGAAGAGGTTAGATTGGATCAAGTTGTGGGGATGTGACCTCTGGATGGCCTATAAATAATTTTTAATATCTCATAAACCAAAGCAGCACAAATGAAAATTTTTGCTGCACAAACCAGCACAAATGGAGCACTACAAAAGTAGACCGCTTTGGTTTGATTTGAAGCAAGTTGTATGAATGTGACCTTTGGATGACCTATAAATAATTTTTAATATCTCATCAGCCACGTTTCTGACGTTGTGTGTCCTCACTATGAATTGTTTGGAAAACCTCCCTTTGTGAGCAGATGGCGTCTGCCAGGAGGAGAATGAAGCTGGAACCAGGGCTCAGCGGTCTGCACACTTTCCCCATTTTCACCGCAAGCTTTCGTAAGACGGGTCCACCGGGAGTTGAACCACACAGGTCTGTTTTGGAAAACTGCGCACACATTTGTTTATTGCAGCCCTACTCTTGGATCTATGCAGCAGCTACAGTAAAAGCTGCGGCGACTGGGGAGTCTCTCTGCAGTCTGAAAAAAAAAATTGTTTAATCAAACATCCGCCTTTCTCCTAAAAAGATTTCAGCCACTTTGATCATCATGGTCTCCATCAAGTAAATTCAGCATGCTCGTTATTTGACTCCTTTGACAAAATAATGAAATGAAAAGAAGCACATTCTGTGAACAGGCTAATATAAATCTACAGTATGCTGCTGAGTCCTTGTGTATTATTTAGCAGAGAATAAGGCCGAGCGACAGTATCTCTTCATTGCTGCTTGCCCATGACATATTAAAGAGAACTTAGCATCAGGCAAACCAGCAGCTTTAAATGCTGAGTTTGCACTTGCTAAACTAACTCAGACGACAAGATAAGCAAAGCAAAGCTTAGAAAAGTACAGTAAATCTAAAGCTGTTGGAAAAATCCCTGCCAGCAATCTGCACGCAGAGTATTCCTTCCAATCTCTCTCTGGGGGAGATTTCTTAAGCAAGCTTTGTTGCAAAAGCCAGGTATGGCTATCAGTCACTCAGCAACACACCAACAAAGAAAAAGACATAAAATCTGCCTCACAGAAGCTCAGGGGGCCGGACAAGACCGAATTAAAAGCTCTCTTTTGCTGAGTCTCACTTTTGAGCTAATTACCCAATGATATGAAAAATATTTCCCCGCCTGCCTATAAGTTGAGAGGGACTGCATACAATGGCATATTTGGCTGTGTTCATGGCAGCCCCACATCTTGAACTGAACCTGTGAGAGTATGAGAGCCCCAAGCTAATATGTGGCCCCGCAAAAAGGCTCCGAGCAGAAGCTCAAAATGGAAACAAATCAATCCAAGGTTATTTTGTGTATCAGGTGTACATTCTGAACCTTAACCACTAACTCCAGTCTTTTTTTACATGCAGACCAACACACTAAATGAAGCGTACTGTACATCCTTATACAATGTAAATAGCCTTGGAGGAAGAGCTGTGCATGCCGGAGTGACCCATCAAAGGTTCTCTTTGCAAAGGCTGGATGAAAATGTTATGAAATAATGATCTAAATCAGCACATTATTTATTGCATGAAGATGTGTCCTTAAATAAATAAAAAACTTCCAAGGAAAATGTGTGAATGGATGCAAACTGATACCTTGGTATAAAGAAAAAAAGAAAAGGGCCAAAGTGACTGATGGGTTCAATATTAAACTTATCGGACTTGAGTGGTGAGCTCTGGCTTTATGGCGTTCCTTTGCCCTCTTCAAAGTCAAAGTCAAAGTCAAAGTCAACTTTATTGTCAGATCTGCAATATGTACAGTGCAGGACATACACAGGACCGAAATTGCGTTTCTCTCAGTCCCTCGGTGCAACAGTAAACATCTAAACATTGAAACACTGAAACATATAATAATAGACATAAGCATAAAAATAGTAAAACTAACACTGTCCTGAGTTGTTTTTTTTTTTTTTTTTTTTGCATAGTGGTATAAAAAAAGAGTATAAAAAGTATAACTAAAATAAACTAAAGGTTTCTAGCATTGACATTTGCAAAGTGGCAAAGCAGCGTATGAGTCAATGTACACAGTATATGTATGAGGTAGTAGTTGATGTTGTTGTAGAGGCAAAAAGTGGCATATGCAGTAAGGCACATTGGGCATCCCTAAATAAGACCGTTCAGAGCACACTGTATATGTACCAGCAGTGGTGTAGATATTAGAGTAGTGTAAATAAATGTAAACAGTAGTAATTACATGTAAGCAGTAGTAATAAAAGTAAACAGTATTAATAAATGTAAACAGAGAATGTAAACAGTATTATGATTATAGGCAGTGATGTAATACAGACATTAGTGCAAGTATGAGAAGTAGTGCAAACTGTATGAGCACATGACCGAGAGTTTAGTGAAAACCCGTTTGGTGACACAGAGTCTAGTGTTAAAAACTTTGTGTTGAGTGATAGTATGTGAGAAAGTTTTAGTGTTAAGGCAGTTCAAATGGGAGGGGAGGCAGAGCAGGCAGAGTGTTTAGCATTCTGACTGCCTGATGAACAGAGCTGTCTCTCAGTCTGCTGGTTCGAGCCTGGAGACTCCTCAGTCTCCTCCCTGATGGCAGCAGTCTGAAGCAGCTGTGTAGTGGGTGTGTGGGATCACCTGCCATGCGGTGGGCTTTCCGAGTGAGGCGTTTGCTGTGTAAGTCCTGCAGTGAGGGCAAGGAGGTGCCCACGATCTTCTCAGCTGCTCTCACAATGCGCTGGAGGCTCTTGCGGCAGGATGCAGTACATGCACCAAACCACACAGTGATGCAGCTGGTCAGGACACTTTCTATGGCACCTCTGTAGAAGGTGCTCATGATGGGGGTTGAAGCTCCAGCCCTTTTCAGCTTGCGGAGAAAGTAGAGACGCTGGTGAGCCTTCTTTGCCAGTGCTGCAGTGTTCCTGCTCCAGGACAGGTCCTTTGAGACGTGCACTCCCAGGAACTTGGTGCTGTCCACTCTCTCCACTGCGGTGCTGTTGATGGTCAGAGGAGGATGTTGGGCATCCCTCTTCCTGAAGTCCACAACAATCTCCTTTGTCTTCTCCACGTTGAGAGTGAGATTGTTGTGTCCGCACCACAAGGCCAGGCGGCTCACCTCGTTCCTGTAGTCCGTCTCATCGTTGTTGCTGATGAGACCTACCACTGTTGTGTCATCCGCAAACTTGATGAAGTGGTTGGAGCTGTACGATGGTGTGCAGTCATGTGTTAGCAGGGTGAATAGAAGGGGGCTCAGCACACATCCTTGTGGGGCCCCTGTGTTCAATGTGATGGTGCTAGATGTGTTACTCCCGATCCGTACTGTCTGTGGTCTCCCGGTCAGGAAGTCTAGCAGCCAGTTACACATTGAGGTGTTCAGCCCCAGACTGTCCAGTTTATGGATGAGCTGTTGGGGGATGATGGTGTTAAATGCCGAGCTGAAGTCGATGAACAACATTCTAACATAGGAGTCCTTCGTGTCCAGATGTGTGAGAGCTGTGTGAAGGGCAGAGGAGATGGCATCGTCGGTTGAGCGATTAGGTCGGTATGCAAATTGGAAGGGATCCAGGGAGTCAGGGAGGACAGATGTGATGCTTTTCATGACTAGCCGTTCAAAGCACTTCATCAGGATGGGGGTGAGTGCTACTGGGCGATAGTCATCACTCGGCGATAGACATCACTCAGTCATTCGATCACTGATATTCATTTTAACAGTTGTTTTACAGGATCAACATCTCCTTGACACTAAACTTGTCTGATTTTAGCACTTTTGTTTATGCACATAGACTGAAGAAAGCCTAAGTTGTCCAATTAGTCAGGCTTCCACATGGTTTTCAGCTAAGTGTTTTGTTTACATTAAGTGTGGACCAGCATTTCAGAATTGCATGTCATCTGGAAAACTACAGGAGTAAACTCTTTGTAACTGCATCATTTAATAAAGTTCAGGATAACATACTCTATGTTTCATTTATATTTTTCTACTGGGGAGTCGCACTCCATTTCACGCAATGCTGTGCGTAAACCGAATACCTTTATAACTACCGGTACTGATTTCATTTGAAAGAGCTTTAAAAGTTCAGATGATTCAAGATTTTGTAGCAATCTGGTTTTTAAAAAAGAAATTTACTGTAGTTTATAAATTAAAATGTGATAGTTATCATCCGGCAAACAAATGTGAAAAGTTATAACAATGATATTTTTTATACCTATTTTAGAAATTTACCATGAAACACTCAGCATTTTTTTAATGGATGTTCAGAATGTTTTAGCTTTTTCAGTGGTTAATATATTAACCAGTTATTTTAAGTGCACTCAATTCAATGTCATCAAGACCATTAAATAACAACAACAACAACAACAACAACAACAACAACAACAACAACACATATTTACAAATGTCACACTGATGTTGTTGTGTCTAATTGTTTGTTTGTTTGTTTGTTTGTTTGTTTGTTTGTTTGTTTGTTTGTTTGTGTACAGGAACAGATGAAGTGACTGGACATGGATCAACAGTGTTTTAAGAGCTCTTTATGAAGAATTCAACAATTTTCGGTGGTTGTTTATTTTCAGATTCATTGAATAAAGTATGCAGATAAAAGTGTTTGTTTACATTGAGTGCATTTTAAAATTGCACATCTGGGAGAACTCCTGGAGTACGCGATTTCAAACTGCACCATTTCAGGAATAAGATAATCAGAGGTACAGCACATGTTGAACAACTGCGAGAGGGAGGCCAGACTGAGATGGTTTGTACATGTCCAGAGGAGGGACAGTGGGTATGTTGGTAGAAGGATGATAGAAATGAAGCTGCCAGGAAAAAGACACAGAGGAAGGCCAAAGAGGAGATATATGGATGCAGTTAGAGAGGACATGAAGGTAGTTGGAGTGAGGACAGAGGATGCAGAGGACAGAGTGAGGTGGAGGAGGATGACTCGCTGTGGCAACCCCTGAAAAGGGAAAAGCCGAAAGAAGAAGAAGAATTAACATATATATTATATATATGTTAATAATTATCTATTTTAATATAAATAATAATAATTGTTTAGTAATAATTATTAATTATAAATGTTGATAATTAGCATTGTTAATATTCATGTCAATT
>JBBPBX010060190.1:0-21526 GCA_038048925.1 Garcialebias charrua
GAAGAAGAAGTTCTGCCAGATGTTTTCAGAGGAGCGCCAGTCCAGTCCAGAGCTTCAGGAAAATAATGGGACGCCAAACCTCCACGAGCGAAAACATAACATCTAAAATGGTAAAGGAGTAGTCCTGCATCGGTGTATACGGTTAACCTTCTGTCTGTCACGTTCAGTTATGAATAAAACACAAGGACCAAACCTGAGACTTTCATCTTTCACTTCCTTCTCCTGCTGTTTTACTTTGTTCTCATGTTGGAGTCAGCTGACTGCTGAGGTCGAGGAGAGAAACCCAGAAACCCACAGCCCAGTCTCCTTTATTAACTTTTATTTACCTTTTATTAACATGAACTCAACGAGACTAACTTGTATAACTAAAGGTTGAATTAACCTTTATTAACCCTGTGGCTATGAAACTGTTCAACTCTTTCTACACAGAGGACAACTAAATTAATCCTGCACCACAATAAACTCTTTAATGTTTCTGTCTGCACTTGACCTGCTTTATTGTTGGTATTTTTATTTTCTCTATTTTTTTATTCTCTTTTTTATATCTTGTGTGATTCCTTGTGTGTATTCTGTTGTATTGAAACTCTGGCACAACAATTTCCTGCAAGATCAATAAAGTTCTATCTTATCTTATCCGTTACTAATGTTTATGAACCTTTAGTAACCTTTACTTAACTTGTATTTAACCTTTATTAACCTTTAATAACACAGGGTTTGAAGACAAAAAAAATTCCTAACACATTTTTGACCTCTGTTTGAAGGTCAAAAATGTGGTAATAAAAAAAGTACAGTATTGCACACAAGCACATAGTGACGCCAACATTACTTAAAGACAAACTTAAAGGCGGTTGTGCAGCCTGCTCATAGATCTGTGCACACTCATGGGGGAGCTGCCGAGGATGGCCAGAGGCGAGAGTCCTGAAATGATGAAAGAACGTTTATTCAGCTGGGTTCCTCTGAAAAGTCTGTGGAATTCCTCAGTAGCAGGTTTGGGAGGGTGAGAGCATCAAGTTTACAAAACTTCTCAGGTGTGTTGAGATAAGACGGCCTGTCAAGGCCAGTCAGGAGCCGAATGTCAGATAAACACGATTGTTTTGGGAACAGGCAGAACTTTAATGACATCTACCTTCAGTCTGTGTCGGTCCACTCGCTTCAGAAATGTCCAAATTAAAATGACCGTACCAATGGAACGTGACTGAGAAAATTCCCGAGATCTAATCCATTCAGCCAAAAGTCTGGGTTCTCGAGACATGAACCAAGTCATCATGTAAGGCAGGCAGCCTGACCAGGTCCAGATTAGCCGCCGACGTCTTCCTTTTGTGTTGATAGACCAGGAACCAGAATCCAAAAAGCAGGAACCAGTTATCATAAATCCAATTAAATATGCATCCTTAAGATCCACAGATGACAGCAGAGATAGACACATCATCAAGTCTTCAAGTCGATGAGATATCCAGCTGTGTGCATGTCAACAGGGCAAATCGGCTCACCTACAGCCTGTCTTCTTTTTGAAGAAATGTTATCAGTTGTGTTGAGGAACCAACTGACCAAGTTGAAGTCCATAGTTATGATTCTGAAGATTTTGTAGAAGAGAGGCTCTCAGACAGTTTCACAGACAACACAAAGCAAAAGCAAAGCGGAGACCGAGAGGAGACATCCTGCCCTTGAGAAGAGCAAGTGTTGAATGGCAATCACCTTTATTTAACCTTTATTTAACCTTTATTAACCTTTATTTAACTTTTATTAACCTTTATTAACCTTTATCTAAAAAAGCTAAGTCTGGTCCTCTGGACATTTGACCAGACTTAGCGTTTTTAGATTTTTCTACCTGGATTATTGAGCATGCATCAGGGTATTTATTAACCTTTGTTTAACTTTTATTAAACATTTATTGACCTTTATTTAACCTTTACTAACCTTTATTTAACTTTTATTAACCGTTATTAAACTTTTATTAACCTTTATTTAACTTTTATTAACCTTTATTAACCTTTATTTAACCTTTATTAATCTTTATTAACCTTTATTAACATTTGTTTAACTTTTATTAACCTTTATTTAACCTTTATTAACCTTTATTTAACTTTTATTAACCTTTATTTAACCTTTATTAATCTTTATTTAACTTTTATTAACCTTTATTAACCTTTATTTAACCTTTATTAATCTTTATTAACCTTTATTTACCTTTGTTTAACTTTTATTAACCTTTATTTAACCTTTATTAACCTTTATTAACCTTTATTTAACTTTTATTAACTTTTATTTAACCTTTATTAACCTTTATTTAACTTGTATTAACCTTTATTAACCTTTATTTAACCTTTATTAATCTTTATTAACCTTTATTAAACTTTGTTTAACCTTTATTTAACTTTTATTAACCTTTATTAACCTTTATTTAACCTTTATTAATCTTTATTAACCTTTATTAACATTTGTTTAACTTTTATTAACCTTTATTTAACCTTTATTAACCTTTATTTAACTTTTATTAACCTTTATTTAACCTTTATTAATCTTTATTTAACTTTTATTAACCTTTATTAACCTTTATTTAACCTTTATTAATCTTTATTAACCTTTATTTACCTTTGTTTAACTTTTATTAACCTTTATTTAACCTTTATTAACCTTTATTAACCTTTATTTAACTTTTATTAACTTTTATTTAACCTTTATTAACCTTTATTTAACTTGTATTAACCTTTATTAACCTTTATTTAACCTTTATTAATCTTTATTAACCTTTATTAAACTTTGTTTAACCTTTATTTAACTTTTATTAACCTTTATTAACCTTTATTTAACCTTTGTTAACCTTTATTTAACTTTTATTAACCTTTATTAACCTTTATTAAACCTTTATTAACCTTTATTTAACCTATATTAATCTTTATTTAACCTTTATTAACCTTTATTAACCTTTGTTTAACCTTTATTTAACTTTTATTAACCTTTATTAACCTTTATTAAACATTTATTAACCTTTATTTAACCTTTATTAATCTTTATTTAACCTTTATTAACCTTTATTTAACCTTTATTAATCTTTATTTAACCTTTATTAACTTTTATTAACCTTTATTTAACCTTTATTAACTTTTATTTAACTTTTATTAACTTTTATTTAACTTTATTAAACCTTTATCTCTGTTTCAGGACTCCCTGGACCTGAAAGGCAGGTTTTCAGACCGTAAGAAGTAAGTGTAAGAAGAAACTGGTGAAAACCCATGAGGAGAACATGCAAACTCCACTGAACCCTGAACCTTCTTGCTATGAGGCGGCAGTGCCAACCACTGAGCTGTCACACTGCTAACAGACTGTAGTAATAAGAAAGTTGCTCTGGTCTTTTGTTGTGAAATGGGCACCAAGAGCCAACCCTCCCCTGTGCTCATGAGGTTTGGATCATGTCCAAAAGAACCAGATGCTGAATCCAAGTGGATGAAACAATCTTCCTTTGTGTGTGTGTGTGTGTTTGGGGGGGCTCAGCCTTAGAGACAGGAGGAGGAGCTCCATCACCCAGGGTAGAGCTGCACCTCCTCACTGAATGGAGTCATCTGAGGTTAAGGACACCTCCCTGTAGAAGTTTAAAGCCCGTCCCTCTGGGAGCAGACACTGAGCTACAACCTGAGTGCTAACAGAAGTTTTAGGGAAAAATGACGGTGACAAAGAAACTCATTTCATTGAAGAAGGCCTCGTTTAAAAATGGTTTTCCATCAAAAACCACCAGAGTCCTCCAGCTCTGAAGACCATGCAGGTCCAAACCAGACACCCCCGAGAAACAGAAGAGCTTTCAAATCTTTGCAAGATGTTTCTAAAAGAGCTTCAAAATGTTCCAGGGTGGGAATAAAGTTGTTACATTTGTTCCTGAAACAGTTTGACTGCACCATTACTGTCCTTTGACTGAACTTTGATGGATAAACTACGAGGCATTATTTAGAACCGGCCAGTTTCACTCCATGTGACTGGGTGAACTCTGTAACATTTATGGATAAACTACGAGGCATTATTTAGAACTGGCCAGTTTCACTCCATGTGACTGGGTGAACTCTGTAACATTTATGGATAAACTACGAGGCATTATTTAGAACTGGCCAGTTTCACTCCATGTGACTGGGTGAACTCTGTAACATTTATGGATAAACTACGAGGCATTATTTAGAACTGGCCAGTTTCACTCCACGTGACTGGGTGAACTCTGTAACTTTGATGGATAAACTACGAGGCATTATTTAGAACTGGCCAGTTTCACTCCATGTGACTGGGTGAACTCTGTAACATTTATGGATAAACTACGAGGCATTATTTAGAACTGGCCAGTTTCACTCCATGTGACTGGGTGAACTCTGTAACATTTATGGATAAACTACGAGGCATTATTTAGAACTGGCCAGTTTCACTCCATGTGACTGGGTGAACTCTGTAACATTTATGGATAAACTACGAGGCATTATTTAGAACTGGCCAGTTTCACTCCATGTGACTGGGTGAACTCTGTAACATTTATGGATAAACTACGAGGCATTATTTAGAACTGGCCAGTTTCACTCCATGTGACTGGGTGAACTCTGTATTTATGGATAAACTACGAGACATTATTTAGAACTGGCCCAATTCACTCCACGTGACTGGGTGAACTCTGTAACTTTGATGGATAAACTACGAGGCATTATTTAGAACTGGCCAGTTTCACTCCACGTGACTGGGTGAACTCTGTAACATTTATGGATAAACTACGAGGCATTATTTAGAACTGGCCAAATTCACTCCATGTGACTGGGTGAACTCTGTAACATTTATGGATAAACTACGAGGCATAATTTAGAACTGGCCAGTTTCACTCCATGTGACTAGGTGAACTCTGTAACTTTGATGGATAAACTACGAGGCATTATTTAGAACTGGCCAAATTCACTCCACATGACTGGGTGAACTCTGTAACTTTGATGGATAAACTACGAGGCATTATTTAGAACTGGCCAAATTCACTTTACGTGACTGGGTGAACTCTGTAACTTTGATGGATAAACTACGAGGCATAATTTAGAACTGGCCAAATTCACTCCACGTGACTGGGTGAACTCTGTAACTTTGATGGATAAACTACGAGGCATAATTTAGAACTGGCCAGTTTCACTCCACGTGACTGGGTGAACTCTGTAACATTTATGGATAAACTACGAGGCATTATTTAGAACTGGCCATTTCACTCCATGTGACTGGGTGAACTCTGTAACATTTATGGATAAACTACGAGGCATTATTTAGAACTGGCCAGTTTCACTCCATGTGACTGGGTGAACTCTGTAACATTTATGGATAAACTACGAGGCATTATTTAGAACTGGCCAGTTTCACTCCATGTGACTGGGTGAACTCTGTAACATTTATGGATAAACTACGAGGCATTATTTAGAACTGGCCAGTTTTCACTCCATGTGACTGGGTGAACTCTGTAACATTTATGGATAAACTACGAGGCATTATTTAGAACTGGCCAGTTTCACTCCATGTGACTGGGTGAACTCTGTAACATTTATGGATAAACTACGAGGCATTATTTAGAACTGGCCAGTTTTCACTCCATGTGACTGGGTGAACTCTGTAACATTTATGGATAAACTACGAGGCATTATTTAGAACTGGCCAGTTTCACTCCATGTGACTGGGTGAACTCTGTAACATTTATGGATAAACTACGAGGCATTATTTAGAACTGGCCAGTTTCACTCCATGTGACTGGGTGAACTCTGTAACTTTGATGGATAAACTACGAGGCATTATTTAGAACTGGCCAGTTTCACTCCATGTGACTGGGTGAACTCTGTAACATTTATGGATAAACTACGAGGCATTATTTAGAACTGGCCAGTTTCACTCCATGTGACTGGGTGAACTCTGTAACATTTATGGATAAACTACGAGGCATTATTTAGAACTGGCCAGTTTTCACTCCATGTGACTGGGTGAACTCTGTAACATTTATGGATAAACTACGAGGCATTATTTAGAACTGGCCAGTTTCACTCCATGTGACTGGGTGAACTCTGTAACATTTATGGATAAACTACGAGGCATTATTTAGAACTGGCCAGTTTCACTCCATGTGACTGGGTGAACTCTGTAACATTTATGGATAAACTACGAGGCATTATTTAGAACCGGCCAGTTTTCACCACGTGACTGGGTGAACTCTGTAACTTTGATGGATAAACTACGAGGCATTATTTAGAACCGGCCAGTTTCACTCCATGTGACTGGGTGAACTCTGTAACATTTATGGATAAACTACGAGGCATTATTTAGAACTGGCCAGTTTCACTCCATGTGACTGGGTGAACTCTGTAACTTTTATGGATAAACTACGAGGCATTATTTAGAACTGGCCAGTTTCACTCCACGTGACTGGGTGAACTCTGTAACTTTGATGGATAAACTACGAGGCATTATTTAGAACCGGCCAGTTTCACTCCACGTGACTGGGTGAACTCTGTAACATTTATGGATAAACTACGAGGCATTATTTAGAACTGGCCAGTTTTCACTCCATGTGACTGGGTGAACTCTGTAACATTTATGGATAAACTACGAGGCATTATTTAGAACTGGCCAGTTTTCACTCCACGTGACTGGGTGAACTCTGTAACATTTATGGATAAACTACGAGGCATTATTTAGAACTGGCCAGTTTTCACTCCATGTGACTGGGTGAACTCTGTAACTTTGATGGATAAACTACAGGGCATTATTTAGAACTGGCCAGTTTTCACTCCATGTGACTGGGTGAACTCTGTAACTTTGATGGATAAACTACAAGGCATTATTTAGAACTGGCCAGTTTTCACTCCATGTGACTGGGTGAACTCTGTAACTTTGATGGATAAACTACAAGGCATTATTTAGAACTGGCCAGTTTTCACTCCATGTGACTGGGTGAACTCTGTAACTTTGATGGATAAACTACAGGGCATTATTTAGAACTGGCCAGTTTTCACTCCATGTGACTGGGTGAACTCTGTAACTTTGATGGATAAACTACAAGGCATTATTTAGAACTGGCCAGTTTTCACTCCATGTGACTGGGTGAACTCTGTAACTTATGGATAAACTACGAGGCATTATTTAGAACTGGCCAGTTTCACTCCATGTGACTGGGTGAACTCTGTAACATTTATGGATAAACTACGAGGCATTATTTAGAACTGGCCAGTTTTCACTCCATGTGACTGGGTGAACTCTGTAACATTTATGGATAAACTACGAGGCATTATTTAGAACTGGCCAGTTTTCACTCCATGTGACTGGGTGAACTCTGTAACATTTATGGATAAACTACGAGGCATTATTTAGAACTGGCCAGTTTCACTCCATGTGACTGGGTGAACTCTGTAACTTTTATGGATAAACTACGAGGCATTATTTAGAACTGGCCAGTTTCACTCCACGTGACTGGGTGAACTCTGTAACATTTATGGATAAACTACGAGGCATTATTTAGAACTGGCCAGTTTCACTCCATGTGACTGGGTGAACTCTGTAACATTTATGGATAAACTACGAGGCATTATTTAGAACCGGCCAGTTTTCACCACGTGACTGGGTGAACTCTGTAACTTTGATGGATAAACTACGAGGCATTATTTAGAACCGGCCAGTTTCACTCCATGTGACTGGGTGAACTCTGTACTATTTATGGATAAACTACGAGGCATTATTTAGAACTGGCCAGTTTCACTCCATGTGACTGGGTGAACTCTGTAACTTTGATGGATAAACTACGAGGCATTATTTAGAACCGGCCAGTTTTCACCACGTGACTGGGTGAACTCTGTAACTTTGATGGATAAACTACGAGGCATTATTTAGAACCGGACAGTTTTCACCATGTGACTGGGTGAACTCTGTAACATTTATGGATAAACTACGAGGCATTATTTAGAACTGGCCAGTTTCACTCCATGTGACTGGGTGAACTCTGTAACTTTGATGGATAAACTACGAGGCATTATTTAGAACTGGCCAAATTCACTCCACGTGACTGGGTGAACTCTGTAACTTTGATGGATAAACTACGAGGCATTATTTAGAACTGGCCAGTTTCACTCCACGTGACTGGGTGAACTCTGTAACATTTATGGATAAACTACGAGGCATTATTTAGAACCGGCCAGTTTTCACCATGTGACTGGGTGAACTCTGTAACATTTATGGATAAACTACGAGGCATTATTTAGAACCGGCCAGTTTCACTCCATGTGACTGGGTGAACTCTGTAACATTTATGGATAAACTACGAGGCATTATTTAGAACTGGCCAGTTTCACTCCATGTGACTGGGTGAACTCTGTAACTATTTATGGATAAACTACGAGGCATTATTTAGAACTGGCCAGTTTCACTCCATGTGACTGGGTGAACTCTGTAACTTTGATGGATAAACTACGAGGCATTATTTAGAACCGGCCAGTTTTCACCACGTGACTGGGTGAACTCTGTAACTTTGATGGATAAACTACGAGGCATTATTTAGAACCGGACAGTTTTCACCATGTGACTGGGTGAACTCTGTAACATTTATGGATAAACTATGAGGCATTATTTAGAACTGGCCAGTTTCACTCCATGTGACTGGGTGAACTCTGTAACTTTGATGGATAAACTACGAGGCATTATTTAGAACTGGCCAAATTCACTCCACGTGACTGGGTGAACTCTGTAACTTTGATGGATAAACTACGAGGCATAATTTAGAACTGGCCAGTTTCACTCCACGTGACTGGGTGAACTCTGTAACATTTATGGATAAACTACGAGGCATTATTTAGAACTGGCCAAATTCACTCCATGTGACTGGGTGAACTCTGTAACATTTATGGATAAACTACGAGGCATAATTTAGAACTGGCCAGTTTCACTCCATGTGACTAGGTGAACTCTGTAACTTTGATGGATAAACTACGAGGCATTATTTAGAACTGGCCAAATTCACTCCACGTGACTGGGTGAACTCTGTAACTTTGATGGATAAACTACGAGGCATAATTTAGAACTGGCCAGTTTCACTCCACGTGACTGGGTGAACTCTGTAACATTTATGGATAAACTACGAGGCATTATTTAGAACTGGCCAAATTCACTCCATGTGACTGGGTGAACTCTGTAACATTTATGGATAAACTACGAGGCATAATTTAGAACTGGCCAGTTTCACTCCATGTGACTAGGTGAACTCTGTAACTTTGATGGATAAACTACGAGGCATTATTTAGAACTGGCCAAATTCACTCCACATGACTGGGTGAACTCTGTAACTTTGATGGATAAACTACGAGGCATTATTTAGAACTGGCCAAATTCACTTTACGTGACTGGGTGAACTCTGTAACTTTGATGGATAAACTACGAGGCATAATTTAGAACTGGCCAAATTCACTCCACGTGACTGGGTGAACTCTGTAACTTTGATGGATAAACTACGAGGCATAATTTAGAACTGGCCAGTTTCACTCCACGTGACTGGGTGAACTCTGTAACATTTATGGATAAACTACGAGGCATTATTTAGAACTGGCCAATTCACTCCACGTGACTGGGTGAACTCTGTAACTTTATGGATAAACTACGAGGCATTATTTAGAACTGGCCAGTTTCACTCCATGTGACTGGGTGAACTCTGTAACATTTATGGATAAACTACGAGGCATTATTTAGAACTGGCCAGTTTCACTCCATGTGACTGGGTGAACTCTGTAACATTTATGGATAAACTACGAGGCATTATTTAGAACTGGCCAGTTTCACTCCATGTGACTGGGTGAACTCTGTAACATTTATGGATAAACTACGAGGCATTATTTAGAACTGGTCAAATTCACTCCACGTGACTGGGTGAACTCTGTAACATTTATGGATAAACTACGAGG
This sequence comes from Garcialebias charrua, assembly GCA_038048925.1. Taxonomy (NCBI): domain Eukaryota; kingdom Metazoa; phylum Chordata; class Actinopteri; order Cyprinodontiformes; family Rivulidae; genus Garcialebias; species Garcialebias charrua. The sequence continues at coordinate 9,927 of JBBPBX010060190.1, forward strand.
CATTATTTAGAACTGGCCAGTTCCACTCCATGTGACTGGGTGAACTCTGTCACATAAAGAGGCAGCAGGAACACATCAATGAGGTCCGGACCTGACGGTGACTTCAAACTAAAACTCTGGCATGAAGCACAGGAAGTATCTGAGACGGGGAAAAAAGGCGTTCAATACAGAAACAACTGGCCTTTATTTATGTATTACTTTATTTCATAATCCATTTCATAATTTGTAAATAAAGTCCAGTTGTTTCTGTATTGAACGCCTTTTAAAAAAAATGTATCATGTCCTGGATGACTGAGAATCTTCACCAGCAAGTATCTGAGCTCACACTCTTCAGATAAAAGGATCTGATGTGTCCGTCTTTGCTCAGAGGCACATCGGCAGCAGTTAGAGTCAGTTTTGTGAGTGCCACCTGAGACCTTTCAGTTTGGGCTCATCCGCTCGGTGAAGTCGGGTCTGGTTCTGTTCACCGAGGCAGAAACAGTTCACTCTGTGTGCCGTGCAGCACCACAACATTAACCAATGAGCTGGCATTTGGAGACTAATGAGGCAGATAATCCAACGATGGTCCAATCCCCAACACGTCCGGGTCTTTACCTCTCGACAGACTCAAACCCTTCTGGCCTGCTGGACTCTGGGGTTTTGTGACCCAGTCTGATAAAAACACATTTGTACACGAACGAGCTGCAGCTGAAGCAGCAAGCTGCTGACGGAGGAGCGAACACAGAACGACCTCCGGAGGAGGAGCTCAAAAGAAAAATGTTCCCTCTGCACATTTTACCTCTCGTTGGGGGTGGGTGTGTGGGGGGTGCAGCATGAAGTGGGGGATTAAAATCCACATTTTTCAGGTTTATGTAACTCAGCAGTTCCACAAAGCAGAGCTGGTATAACGGACAGCGAGCAGCTGCGTCAGAACTGTCAGAGGCCGCCACGTGTTTGAAGACATTCAGGTTCACTCTGCAGTGAGGGGGCGAGCACGAGAGAACGTTGTTGTTGTTCCAGTTTAATCCAGTCAGACTGGTTCTGTAGGGATTTAGTCCAGTTTAATCCAGTCAGACTGGTTCTGTAGGGATTTAGTCCAGTTTAATCCAGTCAGACTGGTTCTGTAGGGATTTAGTCCAGTTTAATCCAGTCCGACTGGTTCTGTAGGGATTTAGTCCAGTTTAATCCAGTCTGACTGGTTTAGTGGGGATTTAGTCCAGTTTAATCCAGTCTGACTGGTTCTGTAGGGATTTAGTCCAGTTTAATCCAGTCTGACTGGTTCTGTAGGGATTTAGTCCAGTTTAATCCAGTCCGACTGGTTCTGTAGGGATTTAGTCCAGTTTAATCCAGTCAGACTGGTTCTGTAGGGATTTAGTCCAGTTTAATCCAGTCCGACTGGTTCTGTAGGGATTTAGTCCAGTTTAATCCAGTCTGACTGGTTTAGTGGGGATTTAGTCCAGTTTAATCCAGTCCGACTGGTTCTGTAGGGATTTAGTCCAGTTTAATCCAGTCTGACTGGTTTGTAGGGATTTAGTCCAGTTTAAAGGGATTGTGACATGATGTTGGAAATTTGCATATTTGTCACAACATATATATCTTATATCATTCAGCTCTGTTCGTTTTTGCAAAATAAATTATAAATATATCAAAATTTCATTCCAAGTTATGGTAGCTTTTTCTCTGGGACACGCCCCTAAAATTCCGCGCATTTCCGCAAAACGTCATCGTGACGTACATGTGGGCACCGGGCATAATGCTGGGTACCCACTGCACCGGTGTCGGGCGGCTGAAGCGGCCGGTTTACATTCAAAGTCTATGGGGAGACGCGTGGAGTCGCGGCGAACCGTGAAGCGGCGCGTTTTGAGTGATTGAAGCGGCGCGACGGCACGCTGCAGTTCCTTTCCACGCACGCGCGCGTCCAAAGCAACCTACGCGTCGAGCCGCCAACGTCATAAAATTCGATCTCTGGTGGCTCGACGCGTCCAGCAAACAGTCGGGAGAGCCTCTGCTATGTGATGACACAACGACAACGGGACTTTTTTTGGACTTTCTAAACTCACCCGATCGAGCCTCAATGAATTGGAACCAAATTCCGGATAGAAACTTGGCATTTTAACCAGTTACAGCTGTCCACTCCAGCATTTGATCACCCCAAACATAAAAAAAAAACGTTTTAATCTCACACAAAGACTGTCGGAGCTGCAGTAAACACAACAACTGACCCGGAAAATGAGCTAGACCCCCTCCCCTCTGCCTCCCCCCAGTGGGCGTCATCGGACGGTCTTCAGTGGCTTGTGGGAACGTGACAAGCGGCCAAAAGGGGGCGGCAGGAGCGTTCTGACAAGTTTGGTGGGGACCAGGCATAACCTAATGATTCTGACTGCAGGCGGTTGCTATCATGAGCTCTAAAAATTCAGGTGTGTCATGCAGCACAAGTGGCACACTGAATGGACAATAAGACTGCGTTTGTTTGAACCAATTACACCAAATAGCAACCCTTCAATGATCTCACATTTACATTAACTACAAGATTATAATTGGAGAGTACCAACCCAATAAAATGTGCCTTGTCCTGTCAGTACGGCTTGTCTTATTTGGGCTGTGTTTGCACTCAGGGTCAACTTCTTCCCTTCCTGCATTTCCAAAGAGCTAAATGAGCCTCTTGCTGTGGCTGCATTCTTATTGATTCCTCTCTTGAGCTCTCCAAGTGGAGTTTATGCACTAAATTTAGTTTAGTGCTGAGGGCTATCATTAATAATAGATCCATCAGTGGGGAATGAGGGAAGGTGGAGTGGGGGATTACAGATTTCAAACAGGGAGTGTGTGACAGACAAAGAAAAAGAATAAAGACCAGAGAGAGGTCAAGGTTAATTTACCAGATTTAAATCCTCAACTAAAATACCTGTATGCCCTGCATGTATAGACATAATCTCTAATATTAACAACCAGCTTGCAGCTACATCTGTTACTTCTGATAAATTATGCATTTGCATCAAAGTAATGGTATTCAAGAAAAGTTTGGAAATGTTGCACTAGACTTAAAATTTTCTGTTAATGTAAAAATAGCTTATTGCTTTCAGCTAAAGCAAACAATACACATAAATATATGAATTTTGCAATGTTTAGGCAACAATGAGGCACGCTCAGTTTTATGAGAAAACCATCAAAATGGTTTACAGTACACAATTTCTTTTTACATCTTAAAATAAACTCCAGGGGCCTCATGTACAAAGACTTGCGTGGATTTCTTACTGAAAAGTGCCGCACGGTCAAATCCAGAAATCTGCCTACGCACAAAAAAATCCAGATGTATCAAACTGTGCGTACACCGGAATCCACGCACATTCCTTTTGTACATCACAATCAACGTGGAACTGAGCGCACGTGAGACACCTCCCCTGACACGCCTTCATTTACATATGTTAAACAGATGCAAATTACTTCCTGCATGTGTGAAGGACATGTTTGTTTGATCCCTGCGCGATCAGAAATCATTTCTAGATTCAGGAAAATAATGAATTTAATATAATATGAGTGAGGAAAATAATCCTAAGTAAGAATAGTAATAAAATGTGTTCATCACACAAAGAACGAGTGATTGTGTGTCGGATTTGTGTGTGCGCGCACCCTGCTTTGGTGCGCCAGCTCATCCATTCATTCTGAGTGAAAATATTAACTTTGCGCACGGGTTTATTACCATAATTACTGTAAACACAGAGGAACTTAGATGTTTGGTAGAACATAGATCTTTGTTTATTTAATAGATGACATGAAGAAACGGGTCTCTGCGTCTCAGTGGAGAGTTTTCATGACATGATGTTGGAGTCTCCAAACGCTGCGCGCGCCACATTGTGCGCAATCTGTTTGTCTGTGAAGCCTTTACTCTCCTACAAATTATATATGGTGTACTTTCACGTGTCATTTTGGGGAAATCTACAATAAACGCAGATTATTAAACACCTCCACTGCCGTGTAACACCGGCGTGGGTGCGCGCGCGCTCCAAAGCGCGACCACTCAGCCTTTGGAATCATATGGATGAGACATTCCATTAAATATGATCAGGCTTTGTGTGTACTGGACTGCCCTGATCGGCCTGCCAGCTCCCTCAGGAAAGCTCCTGTGGAACAGTTTGATCGCTGCTTCTGCATGTGCACGCGTGATGCACGGCTCCTGTTGCTCCAGAGCGCAGCAGTGCCAAACTGAAAAATGATTATTTCTGAAAACGGCTGATAAGCCATATCCTAGATCAGAAAATTATATCTGTTTATAAATAAATGCTCTGCGTGTTACACTATTTATTATATTCTCCAGTAAGGCTGAATGAATCCGTTCCTGTTAAATTTATTCTTTGCACAACTTTGCGCGTCCTTTATTTCACTGCGTCATGTGGATGTAATACTTGTTAATCGTGTGTTTGGTGGGAATATTAATCATTTTCACATCATGAACAGTTAATAATAATAATAATAATAATAATGAATTCAATTTATAACGCACTTTTCATTAATGGAAATCTCAAAGTGCTACAAGGTGCAACAGAATTAAATGTCAATAAAACAAATAATAAAACAATTAAAATCAACAACAGTATCAGCTATGATCAAAAGTAGAATCATGAGGAGGCAGAGTATGCTCGGTTGAAAAGAAAGGTCTTCAAGCCGCTCTTAAAGTCAACCACAGACTGTGGGGCTTCAGTTTCTCTGAATCACCTGTAAGTGTCGCCAAAGGAACAAGAACCACAGAAACGTGCGTACGCCAACAGGGGAGCTGGCGTGGAAATGTACTTGGATGCGCAGATATTCACGTTCATTTCATTTTTGTTACATACGGGGTTTTGCGTGGAAAGTGACGTGCGCAATGTTTTTGTGCGCACGCACGGTTGATACATGAGGCCCCAGGTCTTCTCTGGGATTTTTTCTGTCAATGGATCTGTTTCAAGTTGCCAGATGATTGGTGGTGATTGAAACTAGAGTGAGATAGCCAGAGTCATCAGGAAAGTGTGAAGAAAAGCCACGTCTTAAAGCCTTCTTTTCCTCTAGCAGTCAAATGTTTGTTCCCGTATTTCTTTGGGTTCTAGGGCTATTAAATACATGGGTTTTTTTCTTTTAATTTCCTTTATCCTTATGCCTTTACAGAAAAATTACATGAATTTACCATGATTGTTATATGTGATCCCATGTGGAAAAATATGTGACCATGTGTAAAAAAGGTTCCAAAATCACATGAAAACATTTACAAAATGTGTTACGGATGAAAAATCCCATTTTACACACGTCAAGTTCATGCAGATTTTATGTACTATGCACTATTTATTTATTTCTGTGCTATTTTATGTCTATGAGCAAAGCCACAATAAATAGGGGGCTCGTCAGGGATATTTTGAACTTGTTTTCAGTTTATTTCATTGTATTTCTGCCAATACCAGTAAATGTATTGGCATAATGTTGTGTACTGTATTTTGAAAATGAGTTTAATTTTAACCTATTGATCTTATTTCTGTAGGATGAAAATAACTATGCTATGACTAAAACTGATCATACTGGTACTTAACACATGTGACGTCAATGCTGCTGTTTATTCCATGCTTCAGATGTGCAACACAAGTGTTGGTGTTGAAAAAACTGGAATGTAGCAGGGATAATAAACAAATCATACAGAGGAAGTACTGTCATACTAAAACATAACTACAAATTTTAATATTATCGAAACATCTTTTTAAATTTTCCTGATGCATGCTCATTAATCCAGGTAGAAAAATCTAAAAAAGTTAAGTCTGGTCCTCTGGACATTCAAAAAACAAAGCAAAACAAAAATAAATTGTAGAAACGGTTCTTCTTTCCTCCGAAAGACTTCTTCAGTCTGAGGATCTGTATTCAGCTCAGTCTTATAAATAGCATAGTGGACCAGTTTGCTGCTGACAGACAAAATCAGCTGCTCACATAATCAAAGAGGGCCATCAGCCTAACGATGGATCATTAGCACCGTTAGTGGATATCCGAACTGGGCCTTCCTGAAAGCAGAGAAGAAACCCAAACAGGACTGCAGCCAGCCATCAGGTGAAAAGAAGGAACCCAGACCCAGACCAGTGGTCATTCTGTATGTTGCAGGAGTTTCAGAGAAACTGAGATGTTTATTTTCTAAACACAACGTCCCAGTGGCTTTTAAACCCCAAAATACATTACGACAAAGACTGGTTCATCCCAAAGATCCAGTCCCCCGGCACAAACAGAGTAATATTGTGTATGCTGTTCAGTGTCAGGAGGGCTGTGATCAGTCTTATATTGGGGAAACTAAACAGCCACTGGCCAAAAGGATGGCCCAGCACAGAAGATCAACATCATCAGGTCAGGACTCTGCGGTCTACACTCATCTCCAGGCCAGCGGTCACTCTTTCAGGGATGAAGATGTTCACATCCTTGATAGAGAGGAACAATGGTTTGAGAGAGGAGTAAAGGAGGCCATCTTTGTGAAAAGAAACCGTCCATCATTAAACAGAGGTGGAGGCCTCCGTGTTCAACTGTCCCCCTCTTACAATGCTGTTATTGTTAGTATCACTCAGCCCTCTGTGAATAGCAAACAATCATCAGGGTGCTAACAATCCATCGTTAGGTTGATGGTCCTCCTTGATCATGTGAGCAGCTGGTTTCGGCTGTCACCAGCAAACTGGTTGATCCACTGTGAGAGGGTGCTATTTATAAGACTGAGCTGAATACAGCACCTCAGACTATGATTTGTAGACTCAATGCAATAAACGTCAGATACGACCCTGTAGAGTTGCTACAACAACACTCCGGTTCTGCAAGCACCAACATTTTGTTAAAATACTTGAAAAGGACTCTTTTGTTCAACAGAATCTGAGCAATATTTATTTATTTATGGAGAGTTTATTTTTTTAAATTATATATATATATATATATTTTTTTTTTGTATATTTTTGAGCGCTATTCCAGTTCATATCCTAAACTGCAGATGGCGGTAATGCTTCAAAATCATGTAAGCCAACCGCCAAAGAAAACCCAACAACAACAAGAAGAAGAAGAAGCACCTCACACTGGGGAAGTCTTTCGGAGGAAAGACAAAACGTTTCTACAATTTTTTTTTATTTGTTTTTTGAATGGCCAGAGGACCAGACTTAACTTTTCAGAGCTTTTTAATTTCATGCAATATCTACAAATAGTGTACCTTTACTGTACTTTGTTCAGTCCAATATGTAGATGCTTGAAGAAATGAACCTTCTTTTAGGTTTTGCCCTGAGCTTTTATTGTTTACAACATACAACTTGTGTCATTATGTAAACTGTGATATGCATGAGTGGCACAGTTTTGCTACAAAACACTTTAGGTATAAGGTAGGCTTAATTCAGGTTCAAAACTACTTATCTATAAAAAATAATCAAGTTCTTTGTTTAGGACGGGCTCAGTATGAATGCAAAAAACATGGACCTGTATTAATTCTAAAGAATACTGATGCTAATAGATTCTGACTTGTTCATTTCAAATGATTTGGTTTCTATTCAAGCCCTTCACACGTATACCATATTAACCAAAGCCTAAACCCAGAGAAGGCAGTTTCAGTTGGGATGTGCACCGTAGTTGCTGGACTGGATCTTTTTCGGATCTGATCTGGCTGCCATGATGTTGGGTGCAGCTGTAATGACGGGCCTTTCAGCAGCCACACAACCACACAGAGCACGGCTCATCACAGACAGCTGCCCTACAGGGGAATTATGCAGAGCAACCTGGCACCACAGAACTAGATTTTCCAGCAGAGTGCCTCTTGGGTTATGTTGACAGTGAGTAAGCCTTGAATTTACTGTGCCAGTCAATAAATCCCCTCCTCTGTCCAATCCAAAGGGAACTGATGGATCGTTGAAAGCGCTTTCTTCTTCCCACATGTTACACGTTTTTAATGTTATGAGCAGCTGCGTGATAGAGTGCATCTTTTTCAAGCAACATTCAGTCATTTGTAAATGCAAAAATTTTAAATCTAACAAGATGCCAATTCATACGTGCATGCATGAGGTGTGCAGGAAAATCCAAATCTGTTAGGTGAAAATTCAAGCTTGCCTTTGATTTTCACAAAACCTTTTTCAAAACACACAGTCAGCAAAGCGTGTTTATACTCTTGTGTATATGTGAGGTACCATGAGAATCAATCAACAGAGGACACCATCTCCTCTCACACTGCTCTCACCCACCTGGAGCAGAAGGACTCCTGTGTCCATAAGCTCTTTTTGGACTTCACATCTGCCTCCAACACCATGATTCCCAAGACCCTGATGGACAAACTATTCACATTAGGACTAAGCCCCTCCATTTGTAACTGGGTCCTAGACTTCTTAACAAACAGACCAGTCAGTGAGGATCCACCACTTCTCCTCCTCCACCATAACCTTCAGCACTGGCTCTCCTCAGGGATGTGTACGTAGCCCTCTCCTGTTTACTCTGCTCACATATGATTGTGCACCTACCCGTCCAGGCTGTCATATTGTTAAGTTTGCAGATGATACAGCGGTGGTGGGATGCATCACAAACAATGATGAGTCCAGCTACAGGCAGGAGGTGGAACACCTGGAGAGCTGGTGCAAGGAGAATAACCTTCACATCAATGTGAAGAAGACAAAGGAGATGATTGTGGACTTCAGAAGGAACAACACACCCACACCCCACTGAACATAAGAGGATCTGCGGTGGAAGTGGTCTCCAGCTACAAGTACTTGGGTGTACACATGAATGATAACCTCAGCTGGAGCAACAACACCACCAGCCTGATCAAGAAAGGTCATCAGAGACTCTACTTCCTCAGGCGACTGAGACGAGCTGGTCTGAGTAGCTCAGTCCTTACCTCCTACAGGTGTGCAGTGGAGAGCATCCTGTGCTCCAGCATCAACGTGTGGCATGGAGGCTGCACAGCTGCAGAAACAAAAGCTCTGCAGAGAGTGGTGAAGGATGCACAGAAGATGTTGGAGTCAGTCTCCCCACCATCACAGACATCCACACCTCCAGATGCAGGAAGAGGGCCACCTGCATCATGAAGGACCCCACCTACCCAGCACACACACTCTTTGCCCCACTCCACTGAGGAAGGAGGTTGAGGAGCATCAAATGTAGAACCACTAGCCTGAGGAACAGCTTCTACCCTTAGGCTGTTAGACTCATGAATAAATAACCAGAATAATCACTGTGAAATACATCATGTTGCTGCTGATCTGTTTCATGTTGCTGTGCTCATTCATGCTCATCTGCTCTCACAGACTCATGTTCGGGCTGCTGTTCGGCGTATTGTTTTTATGATATTTGTGCTTAGTGTGTATTTAGTTAATTATTTTCTTAGTTCATATCTTAGATCTTATTACTGTTTTTCTTTTACATTTGCCTCCTGGACGCCTCCCTGGTGAGGTGTTCCGGGCACGTCCCACCGGGAGGAGACCCAGAGGAAGACCCAGGACGCGCTGGAGGGACTATGTTTCTCGGCTGGCCTGGGAACGCCTTGGGATTCCCCCGGAGGAACTGCTCCAAGTGGCTGGGGAGAGGGAAGTCTGGGCCTCCCTACTTAGGCTGCTACCCCCGCGACCCGACCCCGGATAAGCGGAAGAAGATGGATGGATGGATGGATGGATGTAACTGGGACCCTGTGCATATAAATTCGTTCCACCACATGTATCACATGGGGTGCGAATGACAAATAACAAACCTTGAATCCTTGAGGTTTGTTCTTTTAAATGGAATCTCTTAGATCAAGGTGTCAACACTGCTGGTGAAAAGAGTTTCTGATCAAAAATCGAATTCTGTGCATGAACTTGTTTTTTTGCCCTCTTCGTGTAGAGACAATGGAAAGTTTAGTTATTTTTAATCCATAATATCTTGAGGGAGTATTACTGAAAGGAACTTGTGGAGAGTGGAGTCTCTCGGGAGCATAATGGTGAGTTACAAGTTGAAAAGTCACAATACCAAACCAACGAAGACATATTCCTGTTTTTAGTATTTTAAACCGCCTTATAATGTAGATGTTTTTGTTTAGTTTTTATTTCATTTCTTTTATTTACTTTTTCATTTTAAATGCTTTTTATTTGATTGTTTATTGTTTTCTGTACCTCAACTGAGTTCTTTGTCTAAAATAGGTCTATTGTAAATGAGTCCTCGTGGCTCAATGAGACTAACCTGTATAAACAAAGGTTGAATGATGAAAGATACATGTAGAAGTTTAAGCTTTGGGCTTCCAAGTCCCCTCAAGATAATTGTTACATTTACCCCAAGTAACCCTAAACACCTTGATTGAAGCAGAGATGAAAAGTCCAGTTTACTCCATGTATCCTAAATATTTCCTTCCAGGTCAAAAGAAAAAACATAAAATAGATGCAAAAAAACACTGTTTGTGTTAATAAATGTAAAATGTAATATATTTGTGCTCCACAGCATTCCTTCTAGTTTCGTGACTTGTAGTATGACCCGTGCTTCGGACTCAAAAAACAAAATTGCCCAGGCAACCCAAGAAAACTGCATATTTGTGCAGTTTATTGTTGTTTTGATTATTCCACAAAAAAAAAAAAAAGGCTATAACGGTCATTTCACAGATATTGAGCTAAAATGTGTCATTGTTGTAGTTAAGAGGTATTTACAACGTATATTCTGAAATTTAAGGGAGTGGTGGTGCAGAGGGTAGATTAGGTGGGCCTGTGATCGGAAGATCGCTGGTTCAACTCCCCGTACCGACAACATCAAAATGTGGGTGGGATGGGTGAAGCACCCACACCTGTCTCCACCCTCATTTGCCCCACTCTGATCCCTTGAGCAAGGCCCTTAATCTCCACCATCTATTCCCATGCACATCCTCGATAACAGCTCTCTGCTCCACACAGAGGGCTGTGGTAGCTCAGTGGTCTGTGTTTACGTCAGGAAGGACATCTGGTTTAAAAATAATTGCCAAGTCTTCGTGCAACTTTTCATTCAACCTTTATTTATACAGGTTAATCCCACTGAGCCTTAGGGACTCATTTACAAGAGAGACCTGGTTTTAACAAAGAGTGAAGACAACAGTGGAACAACAAAGACAACAATAAACAATCATAAAGGATGCGTACAAATTGACATTTTTTTAACAAGTGTAAATTAATTGGTATTTATTTATATATTTATTTATTTATTTATTTATTTATACTGTATATCTACAATTGATTAATATTTGGAGTCAACCCAAATTCAAAATGGCCTCCACAGGCAATCGACATTAGCCAACACAGAAATCTCCCCTTTTGTCGTATTCATAATTCCAGTTTCTATTTCTTGTATGCTTTGCTTTAAGGAATCTGTACTGATTCATCTTTTGTTTGCAGAACATACTTTTTTTGTTGGTCACAGTAACATCAACACATTCACAACCATTTTAATAACACAGCATGGGATGATTTCTTATGACTTTTACAGTGGGACAAAATCAAAGCAAACAAAACCATCACAGGTGTCTTCAGTGCAAGCAGCACCTCTGTTTCCTGTTTCAACAGGAAGTACAGTAACCACAGACTTGTCACAGACGTTTTTCGATCTAGACAAATGCAGCGACTGAAAAATGTATTTTTCTTTTACTCCTGATTAACTTATTCAAAATTTAAATGTCATCCTTA
>JBBPBX010060191.1:0-21526 GCA_038048925.1 Garcialebias charrua
AAAATGGATGGATGGATGGATGGATGGTATTACTTTTAGTGTGTTATTGTTTCTGTAATTTTATTCTTTATGATTTTTTTCCATGTATATATATATATATATATATATATATATATATATATATTTTTTTTCTATGTATATATATATACGTAGAAAACCTTGTAAATAAACTTAAAGATAAACTGGGTTTCTTTTTCAGAAACAGATCATGTCTAACACTAAATGCTAAGAAATGCCTTGAAACTGTGACTTTCCTTCCCTCCATTGATTACGGTAACATTATCAACATGAACGCTCCAACAAGCACCCTGCAGATGTTGGATGCTGTCTATCATGGTGCACTAAGATTCATAACTGGCTGTGATTATCATACCCACCACTACACCCTACACTGGTTAACTGGTCATCATTAACCTCATGCAGACTCTTGCACTGGTACATTTTCATCTTCAAATCACTTCTTGGTCTGCTGCCTTCATATCCTCTCACATGTCCCTGCATGAGTGCAGCTACAGTGTGTGCTCTCAAGATATGATTACCTGCAGTGTTCCATCAGTGAGGACTGAACTTATTGGCAAAAGAGCCTTCTCCCTCTCCACTCCTGCTTCCTGGAATATCTTTCAAAAAGATCTGAAGCTCTCGACCTTGACTTCTCTAAATTGCTTTAAGAATCTGATGGAATATTGGCAAAAACCACTGCAGACATGTTCCTGTTTTTGATTTTTTTTAACATCTGCCTTATAATCTGTCTGTTTTGCTACTTTGACATCTTTGTTTTAACTTGATTAAAAAAATAAATTTAAACATCTATATTCCTCTCTTAAGATAGTCTATTATTGATTGTCCAAGGAATATCTGCTGTTGTCATCATTCTTTGTTTGTAGCGAGGTCTCTCTTGTAAACGAGTCCTCGAGGCTCAGTGGGATTAACTTGCCTAAATAAAGGTTTAATGAATGTGATCAAGTTTATTCCCCCGTATTCAGATGTTTATTTTCTAAGAGTCACAAAACTCGCAGGATGTGGTCGACATGAGGTCACGACCTAGCTCGTGAATTTTTGTGTCTCTACATCTTTTACCCTAGGATTTATGGGTACTTGTATTTTGGACGAATCTGGGGTGAACCCCGCTTAGTTTAACACCCTAAACGGTGTCCGATCTGAGCGGGGTCAACACCTACGCATCCGTCAGAGGCCCGAGAACAACATACTCAAAAATCAGCCTCCTAGCACCTTTCTAAAAAAATGAACTGGGATTGTTTCTGACCATGTCAAAACACTGTGTTGGATTACGAACCTTACCCCATTTGTGACCCCAGGCTGGAAACATGAAAAAACAGTTATGAAAAAAATGACAAGATGGATGTGTTCCACTCTCCCCCCAATGTTGACACCTCAAATCTGGGGTCCCTAAACGCTTTTGTTCCCGAGTTAGGAACTTAAATAATGTTGGCCCCCAAAAACTGCCTTTTCTGAACATATTTTGTAAATTCGGACCCTTTCCCGTACACGTACGTGCATGAACCTTTCTCACTCTTTTAGGGCTTCCTCCATGTACATGTGATTCAAATCTGGAGTCTCCAGGACTTCGGGATCCTGAGTTATGAGTTTTTTTCTGCAACACTATTTTTCACAAAAAATACACCTGACCGGCCTTTGCGGGCCGTTTGGTGGTCTTATGGTGCACGTAGGAAGGCCAAATTTTCAGGGTAAATGTGGCCTATCCTGATCTAGATCTCCAGCAAATTTGGTCCAGTTCCTTGCTTCCTACAGGGAGATACAGGCTGCAGAAGGTGTAAAAAAAAGTGGCGGGAATTGTCCACAGGCCTCCGCTTGTTCAAAAGTTAATTAAGGTACCTTACCTTTGACCTAGCACCACCAAATTGACAGGATCTCTTAAGCGCAACCGTTTCTACCAGTTTCTATAGTTTTGTGGCTCTGGTCAATTCCTGTGGCCCGTGGCGGCCTGATGAACACAGACCTAAATGCAATGTAAGTCAATGGGCAATGTAAGTTAATGGGCCTACAGCTCCAATTTTGCGGGTTAATTGTAGTGCCGAGGAAGGGAATTTTGTGTCCCTAGCTGCTTTCTTCTATGAATTACGGGCATTTATATATTAGCCTGACCTTTTGACCTTTAGAGGTTAGAGGGCCTGTTGAGGCACTTAGAAACGTTGAAAAGGGCAGAAACTCACAGGACTTGATCAGCGTATCACCCTGACTGCGTGCTGTGTGTTTGGGGTCAATTCTCATTTTCCTTGACCTTTTGACCTTTCAACATCGGAAGGTCATAGCTCCTCTTAAAAAGCTCGCAAAGGGCTGAAACTCACAGGGCCTGATCAGCTAGACCCCCTGACAACACTCAGTGAGTTTGGTGTTGCTCGTCCATTCACGCTATGATTTATGGGTACCTGAAATTTGACCAAAATCGGGTTTCTGGTTCAACCTCTAAACGGAGGCCTAGAGTCACAAAACTCGCAGGGTGTGGTCGACATGAGGTCACGACCTAGCTCGTGAATTTTTGTGTCTCTACATCTTTTACCCTAGGATTTATGGGTACTTGTATTTTGGACGAATCTGGGGTGAACCCCGCTTAGTTTAACACCCTAAACGGTGTCCGATCTGAGCGGGGTCAACGCCTACGCATCCGTCAGAGGCCCGAGAACAACATACTCAAAAATCAGCCTCCTAGCACCTTTCTAAAAAAATGAACTGGGATTGTTTCTGACCATGTCAAAACACTGTGTTGGATTACGAACGTTACCCCATCCATGATCCCAGGCTGGAAACATGAAAAAACAGTTATGAAAAAAATGACAAGATGGATGTGTTCCACTCTCCCCCCAATGTTGACACCTCAAATCTGGGGTCCCTAAACGCTTTTGTTCCCGAGTTAGGAACTTAAATAATGTTGGCCCCCAAAAACTGCCTTTTCTGAACATATTTTGTAAATTCGGACCCTTTCCCGTGCACATACGTGCATGAACCTTTCACACTCTTTTAGGGCTTACTCCATGTACATGTGATTCAAATCTGGAGTCTCCAGGACTTCGGGATCCTGAGTTATGAGTTTTTTTCTGCAACACTATTTTTCACAAAAAATACACCTGACTGGCCTTTGCGGGCCGTTTGGTGGTCTTATGGTGCACGTAGGAAGGCCAAATTTTCAGGGTAGATGCGGCCTATCCTGATCTAGATCTCAAGCAAATTTGGTCCAGTTCCTTGCTTCCTACAGAGAGATACAGGCTGCAGAAGATGTAAAAAAAAGTGGCGGGAATTGTCCACAGGCCTCCGCTTGTTCAAAAGTTAATTAAGGTACCTTACCTTTGACCTAGCACCACCAAATTGACAGGATCTCTTAAGCGCAACCGTTTCTACCAGTTTCTATAGTTTTGTGGCTCTGGTCAATTCCTGTGGCCCGTGGCGGCCTGATGAACACAGACCTAAATGCAATGTAAGTCAATGGGCAATGTAAGTTAATGGGCCTACAGCTCCAATTTTGCGGGTTAATTGTAGTGCCGAGGAAGGGAATTTTGTGTCCCTAGCTGCTTTCTTCTATGAATTACGGGCATTTATATATTAGCCTGACCTTTTGACCTTTAGAGGTTAGAGGGCCTGTTGAGGCACTTAGAAACGTTGAAAAGGGCAGAAACTCACAGGACTTGATCAGCGTATCACCCTGACTGCGTGCTGTGTGTTTGGGGTCAATTCTCATTTTCCTTGACCTTTTGACCTTTCAACATCGGAAGGTCATAGCTCCTCTTAAAAAGCTCGCAAAGGGCTGAAACTCACAGGGCCTGATCAGCTAGACCCCCTGACAACACTCAGTGAGTTTGGTGTTGCTCGTCCATTCACGCTATGATTTATGGGTACCTGAAATTTGACCAAAATCGGGTTTCTGGTTCAACCTCTAAACGGAGGCCTAGAGTCACAAAACTCGCAGGGTGTGGTCGACATGAGGTCACGACCTAGCTCGTGAATTTTTGTGTCTCTACATCTTTTACCCTAGGATTTATGGGTACTTGTATTTTGGACGAATCTGGGGTGAACCCCGCTTAGTTTAACACCCTAAACGGTGTCCGATCTGAGCGGGGTCAACGCCTACGCATCCGTCAGAGGCCCGAGAACAACATACTCAAAAATCAGCCTCCTAGCACCTTTCTAAAAAAATGAACTGGGATTGTTTCTGACCATGTCAAAACACTGTGTTGGATTACGAACGTTACCCCATCCATGATCCCAGGCTGGAAACATGAAAAAACAGTTATGAAAAAAATGACAAGATGGATGTGTTCCACTCTCCCCCCAATGTTGACACCTCAAATCTGGGGTCCCTAAACGCTTTTGTTCCCGAGTTAGGAACTTAAATAATGTTGGCCCCCAAAAACTGCCTTTTCTGAACATATTTTGTAAATTCGGACCCTTTCCCGTGCACATACGTGCATGAACCTTTCACACTCTTTTAGGGCTTACTCCATGTACATGTGATTCAAATCTGGAGTCTCCAGGACTTCGGGATCCTGAGTTATGAGTTTTTTTCTGCAACACTATTTTTCACAAAAAATACACCTGACTGGCCTTTGCGGGCCGTTTGGTGGTCTTATGGTGCACGTAGGAAGGCCAAATTTTCAGGGTAGATGCGGCCTATCCTGATCTAGATCTCAAGCAAATTTGGTCCAGTTCCTTGCTTCCTACAGAGAGATACAGGCTGCAGAAGATGTAAAAAAAAGTGGCGGGAATTGTCCACAGGCCTCCGCTTGTTCAAAAGTTAATTAAGGTACCTTACCTTTGACCTAGCATCACCAAATTGACAGGATCTCTTAAGCGCAACCGTTTCTACCAGTTTCTATAGTTTTGTGGCTCTGGTCAATTCCTGTGGCCCGTGGCGGCCCGATGAACACAGACCTAAATGCAATGTAAGTCAATGGGCAATGTAAGTTAATGGGCCTACAGCTCCAATTTTGCGGGTTAATTGTAGTGCCGAGGAAGGGAATTTTGTGTTCCTAGCTGCTTTCTTCTATGAATTACGGGCATTTATATATTAGCCTGACCTTTTGACCTTTAGAGGTTAGAGGGCCTGTTGAGGCACTTAGAAATTTTGAAAAGGGCAGAAACTCACAGGACTTGATCAGCGTATCACCCTGACTGCGTGCACTGGCTGTCTCAAAACTTCCTCCACCTAAACACAGATAAAACTGAATGCATTTTATTTGGTGTACACGGTGACGCCAGCAACATCCTTCCCAGTCCCAATTTTGGTCTTCCCCTCCCCCACTTCAACCCGGTAGTTAGAAATCTTGGAGTGCAGCTTGACTCCAACTTAAAGTTTGATAAACAGATCAGTTCTGTTGTCAAAACCAGCTTCTTTCAGCTCCGTCTGCTCTCTAAAGTAAAGTCACTCCTCAGCCATAGTGATCTGGAGAAGGCCATTCATGCCTTTGTGACATCCAGACTTTACTATTGTAATGCTTTGTATGTTGGTATTAATCAATCCTCCATCTCCCGTTTACAGCTTGTTCAAAACTCTGCCGCCCGCTTTTTGACCAACACACGGAAATATGAACACATCACTCCTGTCCTGAATAAAAATGGATTCCAATCTTACATTTGAATATCACATTAAGCATCTGTTTAAAACTTGCTTCTTCCATCTTCGAAACAAATACAGCCACACTGCTGCTACTGGACAAAAACTTGATTAGTTAGATTGTAAACAGTCTGTTGCTGCTTATTGTTCTGACTGTTATTATATTTATTAGGATTTTTATTATTGTTAATATAGTTTATTTATTGTAGAGTGCTGGTTAGGGATGTCCCGATCCGATCACGTGATCCGGAAATCGGTCCCGATCACGTGATTTCAGACTCGACTCGACTCGGGCGTTACACACCGATCAGGGATCGGATATATATGTGTATATTTATTCTAAACACAAACGGGAATATTATATTAACTGTATGTTGTGTTACAGAGTCAAATTGTCTCGAAAAAGAACGTGCACAATATTTTAGCAACAGCGCCTGCCGTAAAGCGTGACTGTCGTAAAAAAGAAGTGGAACGCAGCATATTAGCTTTAAGTGGTCGGATATATATGTGTATATTTATTCTAAACACAAACGGGAATATTATATTAACTGTATGTTGTGTTACAGAGTCAAATTGTCTCGAAAAAGAACGTGCACAATATTTTAGCAACAGCGCCTGCCGTAAAGCGTGACTGTCGTAAAAAAGAAGTGGAACGCAGCATTAGCTTTAAGTGGAGGCAGCGATTTATTCTAAACACAAACGGGAATATTATATTAACTGTATGTTGTGTTACAGAGTCAAATTGTCTCGAAACAAAACGTGCACAATATTTTTGCAGCCGCGCCTGCCGTAAAGCAGTGACTGTCGTAAAAAAGACGCGGAACGCGGCAGCTTGAAGGGAGGCAGCGATGTCTGTCGTGTGGAGATATTTTAAAGTGGATGACAAAGATATTGCGTTTGCAAACTGTGAGTTATGTACAGTTCGTATTTCAAGAGGAGGTACAGACAGTTCGTATTTCAAGAGGAGGTAAGGAAAAGGCTGCATTTAACACAACAACCTAAGTTTCTTATTTGTTTACATGCCTGCTCAGTATTTTAAGTTGAGCTGCTTATTTTAAATTAGACATTTTTATTTCATACTGTTGCACTAAACTTCAATGTGAAGAATTTTTTTAAAATCTTATTACGGTACTTGATTGTTCAATCTACCTCACAGAAGTACTCTGTTAAATATTAAGGTAAATAATATAAAAATTAAGGGACATCTGGATCCGTTTCTTTTTTTTCCCTTCATTTTAAAAATGTATTTTAGAAGTATCGGATCGGGACTCGGTATCGGCCAATTCCTAAAATTAAAGGACTCGGACTTGGACTCGGGGCCAGAAAAACCTGATCGGGACATCCCTAGTGCTGGTTATTTAAAATATCATCCAAATGAGTCACATTTATTTATTACTACAATACAATACAAACATATTTTTGGCATATTTTCAAAATAAACATTTTGTAAGTCTTTATTTTGTCTTTTTTTTGTACCAAAAATAAACCGAAAATAAACCGAACCGAGCCCTCCTTGTAGTTGAACCGAACCGAAATGTGATTTTAGCGTACCGTTACACCCCTAGTGTCTGGGCTCTGCAGTAGAGATAGGGCGAGAAGCATGATCATCCTTGAGGGACTCAGAGTAGAGCTGCTGCTCCTCCATGTTCAGAGGAGCCAGCTGAGGTGGCTCGGGCATCTGGTCAGGATGCCTCCTGGACACCTCCCTAGTGAGGTGTTCCAGACACGTCCCACCAGGAGGAGGCCAGGAGGAAGACCCAGGACACGCTGGAGGGACTATGTTTCTCAGCTGGCCTGGGAATGCCTTGGGATTCCCCCAGAGGAGCTGGCCCAAGTGGCTGGGGAGAGTGAAGTCTGGGCCTCCCTGCTTAGGCTGCCACCCCCGCAATCTTATCCCGGATAAGCGGTAGAAAATGGATTGATGGATGGATGGATGGATGGATGGATGTACCTATAAGTGCCTAAATGGCCTCGCACCCCTCTACCTCTCTGAGCTTCTGGAACCATATTCATTCATTCATTCAACCTTTATTTATACAGGCTAGCCTCGTTGAGTCACGGGGACTCATTTACAAGAGGGACCTGTCTCACTCACACCCAGGGTCAATTTAGAGTTACCAATCAGCCTAACATACATGTTTTTGGACTGTGGGAGGAAACCGGAGCACCCGGAGAAAACCCACGCATGCACGGAGAGAACATGCAAACTCCACCCAGAAAGACCCCCAGACCAGGATTTGAACCAGGGACCTGCTCGCTGAGAGGCAGCAGCTCTACCAGTTGTGCCACCGTGCTGCCATATGTTCCCTCTCGGGGCCCTGAGATCATGAGATCATCCGATCAGCTGCCTTTGGCTGTTCCAAAAACTAGACCGAAGCTCAGAGGAGATTGGGCGTTTTCAGTCATCGTCCCCAAACTCTGGAGCAACCTGTCCCCCAACATTAGGCAGGCCACCTTCTTGTGTTCAAATCCATGCTAAACACTAATCTGTTTTCTCTGGTGTTTCACACTTTGTGAGCTGATGTAGTATATTTTGTCCTGTGTTTTCATTTTCAATGCTTTTAATTTTTTGTATTACTTTTAGTTTTTACTTTTAGTTACTTTTATTTCTAGGCGCAGCCAAGGTGTTGAGAGGATCCGTTTTGGTGGCCTTAGAATCGCTTCTCTGTTTTTTGCAGATGATGTGGCCCTATTGGCTTCATCAGATCGTGATCTACAGCTTTCGCTGGAGCGGTTTGCAGCCGAGTGTGATACGGCCGGGATGAGGATCAGTTCCTCCAAATCCGAGGCCATGGTCTTGAGCCGGAAAAGGGTAGCATGCCCTCTCCGGGTCGGGGGTCCTGCCCCAAGTGGAGGAGTTTAAGTATCTCGGGTCTTGTTCACGAATGAGGGAAAACTGGAGCGTGAGATCGATAGGCGGATAGGTGCAGCATCCGCAGTGAAGCGGGCGCTGTACCGGTCTGTCGTGGTGAAGAGAGAGCTGAGTCGAAAGGCAAAGCTCTCAATTTACCGATCGATCTACGTTCCCACCCTCATCTATGGTCATGAGCTAAGTCTGGTCCTCTGGACATTCAAAAAACAAAACAAAACAAAGCAAAAAACAACAACTGTAGAAACGTTTCGTCTTTCGTCCAAAAGACTTCCTCAGTCTGAGAAGCTGTATTCAGCTCAGTCTTATATATAGCACCCTCTCACAGTGTTACAAAACCAGTTTGCTGATGACTGTCGAAACCAGCTGCTCACATGATCAAGGAGGACCATCAGCTTGACGATGGATCGTTAGCACCCGGGCAGCACGGTGGTACAACTGGTAGAGCTGCTGCCTCTCAGCGAGAAGGTTGCCGGTTCAAATCCCGGTCCGGGGGCCTTTCTGGGTGGAGTTTGCATGTTCTCCCCGTGCATGCGTGGGTTTCCTCCGGGTACTCCGGTTTCCTCCCACAGACCAAAAAACATGCATGTTATGCTGATTGGTGACTCTAAATTGACCCTAGGTGTGAGTGAGTGAGTGGATGGTTGTTTGGTGTGAGTGAGACAGGTCCCTCTTGTAAATGAGTCCCCGTGACTCAACGAGGCTAGCCTGTATAAATAAAGGTTGAATGAATGAATGAAAAAGCACCCTGATGGTTGTTTGCTATTCACAGAGGGCTGAGTGATACTAGCAATAACAGCATTGTAAGAGGGGGACAGTTGAACCCGGAGGCCTCCACCCCTCTTTAATGATGGACGGTTTCTTTTCACAAAGATGGCCTCTTTTACTCCTTTCTCAAACCATCGTTCCTCTCTATCAAGGATGTGAACATCTTCATCCCTGAAAGAGTGACCGCTGGCCTGGAGATGAGTGTAGACCGCAGAGTCCTGACCTGATGAAGTTGATCTTCTGTGCTGGGCCATCCTTTTGGCCAGTGGCTGTTTAGTTTCCCCAATATAAGACTGATCACAGCCCTCCTGACACTGAACAGCATACACAATATTACTCTGTCTGTGCCGGGGGACTGGATCTTTGGGATGAACCAGTCTTTGCCGTAATGTATGTAATCTATCCGTATGTTGCGGGAGTGTTGGAGACATTGAGACGTTTATTTTCTAAACACAACGTCCCAGTGGCTTTTAAACCCCAAAATACATTACGGCAAAGACTGGTTCATCCCAAAGATCCAGTCCCCCGGCACAAACAGAGAAATATTGTGTATGCTGTTCAGTGTCAAGAGGGCTGTGATGGTAAATAGTTCAGACATGGTTGGGAAACATCTCCAAAACTTGCTCTGTGCTGTTCATCATTCTTTAGTTTGTAGCAGGTCGCTTTTGTAAATGAGCCCTCGAGGCTCAATGAGATTTACCTAACTAAATAAAGGTTGAATGAATGAAAAAAAGCTGACTCATTCAACAGACGAACATCCCCCACATCCCATTAACATTGGAATGTGAGATTCCTCACCTAGATTATTGAGCATGCATCAGGGCAATGTGGGGGGGGGTTGCTACTCAAAGGGACTCAGAGAGACAAAAAGACATAGATCTTTTTCATGATACATGTATTCTAATTCTTTGGGATGTACTGTATATGTATTGCTATAAACACAAATAATTTTATGGTATTTTTAAAGGTTGTTCCACTTTTATTAAATAATTTAAGCTTTGTTCTTAGGTGGAAAGCAATTTCATCTGTCCAGAAAAAAAACCTGACTGAAATGCAGAACCACTCTGATCATGCTAAGGACAGCTTCTCAGATAGAGAGGAGCTTCACATAATTCAACTTCCAAATCCTGTCAAAACACACGTGATTTACGGCTTTCACTGGAGCGGTTTGCAGCCGAGTGTGATGCGGCCGGGATGAGGATCAGTTCCTCCAAATCCGAGGCCATGGTCTTGAGCCGGAAAAGGGTAGCATGCCCTCTCCGGGTCGGGGAGGAGGTCCTGCCCCAAGTGGAGGAGTTTAAGTATCTCGGGATCTTGTTCACGAATGAGGGAAAACTGGAGCGTGAGATCGATAGGCGGATAGGTGCAGCGTCCGCAGTGAAGCGGGCGCTGTACCGGTCTGTCGTGGTGAAGAGAGAGCTGAGTCAAAAGGCAAAGCTCTCAATTTACCGATCGATCTACGTTCCCACCCTCATCTATGGTCATGAGCTTTGGGTTATGACCGAAAGAACAAGATCTCGGATACAAGCGGCTGAAATGAGTTTTCTCCGCAGGGTGGCTGGACTCTCCCTTAGAGATAGGGTGAGAAGCTCAGTCATCCGGGAGGGACTCGGAGTAGAGCCGCTGCTTCTCCACATCGAGAGGAGCCAGTTGAGGTGGCTCGGGCATCTGGTTAGGATGCCTCCTGGACGCCTCCCTGGTGAGGTGTTCCGGGCATGTCCCACCGGGAGGAGACCCAGAGGAAGACCCAGGACACGCTGGAGGGACTATGTTTCTCGGCTGGCCTGGGAACGCCTTGGGATTCCCCCAGAGGAGCTGCTCCAAGTGGCTGGGGAGAGGGAAGTCTGTGCCTCCCTACTTAGGCTGCTACCCCCGCGACCCGACCCCGGATAAGCAGAAGAAGATGGATGGATGGATGGATGGGTTTATCTGAGGAAAATTTAAGATTAACATTGAATGAAATCATCAGGTGATCAGTAAATGGGAGTTCATCAGAAGAACAGTTAAGAGGAGAAAGAATGAAGAGTTTAACTTAGCAGAGTCCTGCTTGATTAATAATCCAAACTAGTATTTCTAAATTGTGAACTATAAAATGTAGTAATATTCAGGTGACAATGTACTCTGCTGAGACTTATACTTCATGTGATGTGTTCTGCTCCCAGCTCAAAGAGGCACTGTCTCCTGCTGACTAGAGGCGAACAGATTACCTGCTTCAGATGAAATATTAAGCAATGTGATTATGTGGTCACCTAATACTGTATACAGTGAGGACGGAGGTTGAGGAGCATCAAATGTAGAACCACTAGACTGAGGAACAGCTTCTACCCTGAGGCTGTTAGACTCATGAATGAATAAATAAAAATAAAAATAAACACTGCAAAATATCACATCATGCTGATGCTGATCTGTTTTCTTGTTGCTGTGTTCATCTGTGACCATCTGCTCATACAGACTCATGTTCGTGCTGCTGTTTATAATGATGTTTTTCCACTATATTAGGGCTTAGTGTATTACTAGTTGATGTTTTTCTTAGTTAATTCTAGATGTTATTACTGTTTTTCTCTTGCATTTGTTGTTGGATGTAACTGGGACCCCGTGTACATAATCTCGTTTTCATCACATGTACCACATGCGGTGCAAATGACAATAAAGACTCTCTGACTCTGACTCTCTGACTCTGAAACTGTCTGTCTGACTCCTGCGACAGTCTTTGGGAGGTGTGGTACTCATTTAAAAGTCTGGGAGTCGTGGCTCATCAGCCAGTTATCCAATCAGAGCTGTGTATCCTAAAGCTTGCAAGCTGCAAGGTGAGTTGGTGCAAGCAAACTTTCAGTTCTGCAATTTCCAGCTAGAGGATGGATACATTACAGTCTCACCACAAGAAATGTGCTGAACAATTAATCAAAACAAAGGTAAGACAGAATGTTTTGCTTTGTGATTTTAATTTCTCTATTTATTTTTTTTTAACCAGTGTAGCCTGGACAGTGTAATATTGGACTCTTTGCTAGTTCAGGCTTGAAGCAACAAAATATTAACTGAAATGCTTTCTGCATGACAAGTTTAGTTGACTTTTGCTAAAAAAAAAAAAACAATTGCCGGAAAATGTGACTACATGTTTAGACTTGCATGTAAGAAGCGTTTTGTGTATGTGTGTGTGTGAGAGAGAAATTAATCTTTTCTTTTCTACTTTTTAGGTAAAATCTTACAAAATAGAAACATCATACATTATTGATGACTTCAGTAAAAATCAACCATCTTCAGGTAATCATCATTTCAATGCTGCAAATTTTAAAGCTGTTTTTTTAAGTTAAAACTATTAATATTGACAAAGTTGAGACTTTTATGGCAAGAAAGTTCATGCTCTATAATCCAGGTACCAAAGCCAATAATTTTCAGTCGGGTCATCTGGAAAGTTAATTAATGATAAGCTAGTCTAAAGAGATGTGTTTTCAGAGCAGTCTTGAACAGAGAAAAGGAGGTAGCGATTCAAAGGTCTGGCGGTAGAAAGTTCCAGAGGTAAGGGGCAGAGCAGGTGAAGGCCCTGCTCCCCGTGGTGGAGAGGCGGGCAGGGGGTGCATGGAGATGCAGCCAAGAGGAGGATCTGAGAGAGCGTGATGGGATGGAGATTTGTACGAGATCAGATAGATAAGGAGGGGCATGGTAAATGGATGGTAAATGGCGCTTATTTATATAGCGCTTTCCAGCTCCCTATGAGGGGCCCCAAAGCGCTTTACAATACCAACCATCCACCCATTCATACACACATTCATACACCGGTAGCGGCAGACTGCCATGCAAGGCGCTATCCAGTCCTGATGGGTTTCTGCTGGGGAAAAAAAGAGGATGCCAGATTGTTGCTATCAATTCTGCTTTTGTTTTGGGTTCCAGTTTTCACGATTTAAAAAGGTTACTGGTTACTGACTGAGAATCTTCAACAGCATAGTGGTTGGTAATTTTGTGCTATGGTCAGTTGTCGGTAGTCAGACTACGGTCAGATTATTGGTCACATAAGTGGATATTTCAGCCTAAAATTGAGTTTTTGGTTGGAGTTCGGCTGATTTATAAATCAGTTGTTGGATTATGTGGAAGTACTTTTTTTTATCCTGCTGAGCTGTTTCACTGCTGAATTATGGGGTTGGACATTTAAACAGTGGTTATGACCCAACTTTTATAAATATAGCAATATGCAGAACCACTTAATAAAGGAGCAATATAATTGAAAAGTTCATTTATTTCAGTAATTACATCACTGAGTTAAACACTGAATAACACACAGATTTTACAATCTTTTATTTGTTAAATATGACTATTTTGTGCTTACAGCCAACATTTGAATTTTTAATACAGAAATGTGAGCTTAATGAAAAGCATGTTTAATAAATGTTTAAAGTTAGTTGTGTAATGATGAGGCTCATTAGAACAGAGATTGCAAGTTTTTGAATGACTGTTTAAGATACAGTATAGCCCTAATGTATCCTTATAATTGTAGGTCATATCATCCTGTAAACCCAAACCAAATCCACTGATTCGTGTTTTATTCCCATTTCATTCATTCATCCATCCATCCATCCATTTTTGTCCGCTTATCCGGGGTCGGGTTGCGGGGGTAGCAGCCTAAGTAGGGAGGCCCAGACTTCCCTCTCCCCAGCCACATGGAACAGCTCCTCTGGGGGAATCCCAAGGCGTTCCCAGGCCAGCCGAGAAACATAGTCCCTCCAGCGTGTCCTGGGTCTTCCTTTGGGTCTCCTCCCGGTGGGACATGCCCGGAACACCTCCCCAGGAGGCATCCTAACCAGATGCCCGAGCCACCTCAACTGGCTCCTCTCGATGTGGAGAAGCAGCGGCTCTACTCCGAGTCCCTCCCGGATGACTGAGCTTCTCACCCTATCTCTAAGGGAGAGTCCAGACACCCTGCGGAGAAAACTCATTTCAGCCGCTTGTATCCGAGATCTCGTTCTTTCGGTCACAACCCAAAGCTCATGACCATAGATGAGGGTGGGAACGTAGATCGATCGGTAAATTGAGAGCTTTGCCTTTTGACTCAGCTCTCTCTTCACCACGACAGACCGGTACAGCGCCCGCTTCACTGCGGATGCTGCACCTATCCGCCTATCGATCTCACGCTCCAGTTTTCCCTCATTCGTGAACAAGACCCCGAGATACTTAAACTCCTCCACTTGGGGCAGGACCTCATCCCCGACCCGGAGAGGGCATGCTACCCTTTTCCGGCTCAAGACCATGGCCTCGGATTTGGAGGAACTGATCCTCATCCCGGCCGCATCACACTCGGCTGCAAACCGCTCCAGCGAAAGCTGTAGATCACGATCTGATGAAGCCAATAGGACCACATCATCTGCAAAAAACAGAGAAGCGATTCTAAGGCCACCAAAACGGATCCTCTCAACACCTTGGCTGCGCCTAGAAATTCTGTCCATAAAAGTTATGAACAGAATCGGTGACAAAGGGCAACCTTGGCGGAGTCCAACTCTCACTGGAAACGAGCCTGACTTACTGCCGGCAATGCGGACCAAGCTCTGACACCGGTCGTACAGGGACCTAACAGCCCATATCAATGGGCCTGGTACCCCATACTCCCGGAGTACCCCCCACAGAACCCCCCGAGGGACGCGGTCGAATGCCTTTTCCAAGTCCACAAAGCACATGTAAACTGGTTGGGCAAACTCCCACGCGCCCTCCAGGACCCTGCTGAGGGTGTAGAGCTGGTCCAGTGTTCCACGACCAGCACGAAAACCACACTGCTCCTCCTGAATCCGAGGTTCGACTATCCGACGGACCCTCCTCTCCAGAACCCCTGAATAGACCTTACCAGGGAGGCTTAAGAGTGTGATCCCCCTATAGTTGGAACACACCCTACGGTCCCCCTTTTTGAAGAGGGGAACCACCATCCCAGTCTGCCAATCCAAGGGAACTGCCCCCGATGTCCACGCGATATTGCAGAGTCGCGTAAGCTAACACAACCCCACAACATCCAGAGCCCTATTCAATCATTCAACCTTTATTTAGTCAGGTAAATCTTATTGAGCTTCGGGGGCTCATTTACGAAAGCGACCTGCTACAAACTAAAGAATGATGAACAGCAATGGTACAAGTACATTAAACAATAGACAAAAGAAAAAGAAAAAGTAGCAAAAACTAGCAAACATATACCGTTTCCCCCATTCTTAATCAGGCCTAAAAAAATATTCATTGCTTACTATTACCTGTTCTTGAGTGGTACGTCTGTCATATACTGTTATATCACTTTTCTTGCTTTCCATTTTATTTTCCTTTCATAATTGTTTGATAGCTGTCCCAATGTACCGGCTCACCATGGCTGATTAAGGGCAAAGAGTGTAAGGGTACCCACGGAGGTAGTTTTTCTTTGAAATGATTCCTGGCTGACTAGGACTTTTTTTCATTCAACCTTCAAATCAATACTTATACTTAAACATCAATATTGTCTTAACACATTCTTATGTGACTAAGAAATTGTTCTATCAGAACTAAAGTGTCTGATACCAGATTATGTTTTACTAATGAACTATTTTGAAAAGTATCAAGTTTATTTATTTTTTAACTATTTGTGTTCCAATATCAGATGGAGAAAAACCTATCTTTTCCAGCACAAAGGCAACAAATAAAAGGAGGTCAAAGACTGCAACCGCAAGACTGGATAGTGGCACTGTGGGCAGTTCTGTTGGAGGTAAATTCAAGCACCAGCATTAACTGACAATCAGATAATCAGAAATTTGGTATTTTTATTGTAATTTTCTTTACAGATGAAGAACAGATGCTGCCGATTCAATCTACATTTCTGAATAAACAGCTGTTGGAGACTGTAGTTACCGTGAATTATGATGGTGATTTTGAAAAGGACAGTGATAATGATGGTAAATGCATGTACAGTAAAGTATTGTACCTGAGTTGTGTGTGCGTTTTGAAGTAGTATACTAAAACATGTTGCTCCTTAGATGGAGAAGAACAACTGACAGGTTTGTCAAGGAAGCGCACAAAAAGAAGAAAAGCTGACAAAAGACATTCGAAGAATGATGGTGGTAAGTGAAGGCACACTTTACAAAACTGGCTCAGTTGAATTGTTTCACTGTTACTTCTTAGATGAAAAGCAGCAACACCTGCAGGGGATTTAACTATCTTGCTTTCTGAGTATCTATTTTTGCTATACAAAAGTCCCTCGTTTATCGTGGGGGTTTCATACCCTGCCCCTCTGCGATAAGTGAAAAACTGCAAAGTAGGGATACAGTAACCCAAGTTCAAGTTCAGTAAACTTTGTCATGACATGTGCCAGGCTGAAATCACACCCATTCATCACCTGTTACTCCCAATCTCCCTCCTTAAATAAACTATTTAAATATTGCAATATAGCAAATAAACACTCCATGCAGCATGGATTGTTTATTTAAAATATAACAGTATTTAAATTTAAAATTGTAGAGAAGAGAAGTGCAGCAGGACATCAATGCAGCAGGACATATATGACACATATGTCCTCAGACAGCGTAAGGCGTTCATTCATCAAGATTAACGCCCGGAAGGCCTCTGGTCCTGACAACATACCTGGTCGTGTGCTGAAAGACTGTGCAGGGGAACTCGCAGCGGTCTTCACGGACATCTTTAACATCTCACTAAGCCAGGCCATCGTCCCCACCTGTTTCAAAGCCACCACCATCATCCCTGTCCCAAAGAAGGCAACGCCCGCATGCCTCAATGACTATCGCCCAGTAGCACTCACCCCCATCCTGATGAAGTGCTTTGAACGGCTAGTCATGAAAAGCATCACATCTGTCCTCCCTGCCTCCCTGGATCCCTTCCAATTTGCATACCGACCTAATCGCTCAACCGACGATGCCATCTCCTCTGCCCTCCACACAGCTCTCACACATCTGGACACGAAGGACTCTTATGTTAGAATGCTGTTCATCGACTTCAGCTCGGCATTCAACACCATCATCCCCCAACAGCTCATCCATAAACTGGACAGTCTGGGGCTGAACACCTCAATGTGTAACTGGCTGCTAGACTTCCTGACCGGGAGACCACAGACAGTACGGATCGGGAGTAACACATCTAGCACCATCACATTGAACACAGGGGCCCCACAAGGATGTGTGCTGAGCCCCCTTCTATTCACCCTGCTAACACACGACTGCACACCATCGTACAGCTCCAACCACTTCATCAAGTTTGCGGACGACACAACAGTGGTAGGTCTCATCAGCAACAACGATGAGACGGACTACAGGAACGAGGTGAGCCGCTTGGCCTTGTGGTGCGGACACAACAATCTCACTCTCAACGTGGAGAAGACAAAGGAGATTGTCGTGGACTTCAGGAAGAGGGATGCACAACATGCCCCTCTGACCATCAACAGCACCGCAGTGGAGAGAGTGGACAGCACCAAGTTCCTGGGAGTGCACGTCTCAAAGGACCTGTCCTGGAGCAGGAACACTGCAGCACTGGCGAAGAAGGCTCACCAGCGCCTCTACTTTCTCCGCAAGCTGAAAAGGGCTGGAGCTTCAACCTCCATCATGTGCACCTTCTACAGAGGTGCCATAGAAAGTGTCCTGACCAGCTGCATCACTGTGTGGTTTGGTGCATGCACTGCATCCTGCCGCAAGAGCCTCCAGCGCATCGTGAAAGCAGCTGAGAAGATCGTCGGCACCTCCTTGCCCTCACTGCAGGACTTACACAGCAAACGCCTCACTCGGAAAGCCCACCGCATGGCAGGTGATCCCACACACCCACTACACAGCCGCTTTAGACTGCTGCCATCAGGGAGGAGACTGAGGAGTCTCCAGGCTCGTACCAGCAGACTGAGAGACAGCTCTGTTCATCAGGCAGTCAGAATGCTAAACACTCTGCCTGCTCTGCCTCCCCTCCCATTTGAACTGCCTTAACACAAAAAACTTTCTCACACATTACCACTCAACACAAAGTTTTTAACACTGGACTCTGTGTCATCAAACGGGTTATTCACTAAACTCTCGGTCATGTGTTCATTCAGTTTGCACTACTTCTCATATTTGCACTAATGTTTGTATTACATTACTGCCTATAGTCATACTACTGTTTACATTCACTGTTTACATTTATTAATACTGTTTACATTTATTACTACTGCTTTACATTTATTACTACTGTTTACATTTACACTACTTTTATCTACACTACTGCAGATACATATACAGCATTCTCTGACTAGCCTTATCTAAGGATGCCAAATGTGCCTTATGTGCCTCACTGCATATGCCACTTTGCCTCTATACCAACATCAACTACCTCATACATGTACTGTGTACATTAACTTATATGCTGCTGTGCCACTCTTTGCAAATGTCAACGCTAGAAACTTCAGTTTATTTTATAGATTTACGTTTTTATACTTTTCATACTACTATGCAAAAACTCAGGACAGTATTACACTTTTATTATTTCATTTTATGCTTATGTTCATTGGGTGTTTGGTGTTTTAGGGGTGTTTGGTGTTTCAGTGTTGGTGTAAATTTTCATACTTTTATACTATTATGAAAAAACTCAGGACAGTGTTACACTTTTTTACTATTTTATGCTTATGTGTATTAAATGTTTTAGTGTTTAGTGTTTAGATGGTTACTGTTGCACCGAGGGACTGAGAGAAACGCAATTTTGGTCCTGTGTATGTCCTGTACATATTGCAGTTCTGACAATAAAGTTGACTTTGACTTTGACTTTGACATCAGTTAACCTTTCACGCAGCTCTGTAACATGGAACAGAAATGAACTTCTTGATCAATTACACTAGGGGTGCCCAATACATCAAATGCGATGTACCGATCGATTGCGAAGGCAATTTCAGTAGATCGCATGGCGAAATAGAAATAGACGTCAGACTTTTTTTTAAATATATATATTTTTTAAAAATATACCTCAGCTTGTCAATCCATCCTCACTATGCAACTCATCAGTTGATTGACATACAGGTTAGACAATCTTAGACCGGACTTTTCTGACATAGATCACCATGCATGCGCAAACAACCACGCCCATGACTGACATACAGGACAGCCAATCAAAGACCAAACCTTTTTTGATGCATAAGTCTAGACATATGCACATACAACTGCACTAAAAACAAACAAGTTGACTCGTAATAGCCTCCACTTTTATTTGTTCTAATCTAAATGCAAGAAAGTGTGTAAAATGAGTGGGGAACTGGACCAAGTAAGAAGCAAAAAAAAAAAAAACTACCATTCCCATACAGAATGCAGGGAGGCCTTTTTTCATGATGTCATATTCGAAGTGCATTTGCCTCAACTGCAAGTGTACCAGAATGGTACTTCTCCATCAGCATTCTCAAAGCAAAGATGGCATCCATGGTGGTCTTTCTTGGCATGAGACCATAATGCTGCTCACAGTCACCTCTTGTCTAAGTCTTGTTTCCACAACTCTCTCTCAGATCTTCGTTTGACTAATCGACTTAAATCCCCTGTAGTTGCTACAAATCTGTACATCATCCTTATTCTTAAATTGAGCACCAGCACACTTCTTCTCCATTCCTCAGGCATTTTCTTTCACCTTCAAATTTGCCATTGAATATTTGAGTGAAAAACCTCACTGCCATCTCTCCAAGACATTTCCAAATCTCAACTAGTATGTCATCAGGTCCTACTGCCTTCCCCTTCTTCATTCTTTTCAGAGCTTTCTGGACTTCACCCTCACTAATCTTTCCAACTTAATGGTCCATAGTTTCTATGACCTCTACTCTTCTTTCTCTTTCATTCTCTTCATTCATTAGCTCCTCAATGTACCTCTTCCATCTTCCCGCCACAATCTCCTCGCTTGTTCGAACATTACAATTTCTATCTTTAATAAGCCTAACCTGCTACACATCCTTTCCAGCCGATCCCTCTGTCTTGCCAAATGGTACAATTCCTTCTTGTCCTCTTTAGTGTCCAGTCTCCCATACAACTCATCATACACCCTTTGCTTTACCTTAGCTACCTCCCGCTTTGCTCTACGTCCCCATATCCTTATATTCCTGTCTCCTCTCTTCAGTACTCTCATCATCATATTTCTTCTTGGCTAACCTCTTTCTTTGAACCGCGTCTTTCACTTCACTATTCCACCACCAGGTTTCCTTATCAGCTATTTTCTGTTCAGATGACACACCAAGTATCTTCCTACTTGTCTCTCATAGTACTGTTGCTGTAGTAGCCCAATCATTTGGAAGCCCTTTCTTTCCACCCAGAGCCTTTACCAATTCATCTCTAAATTTCTCATAACATTCTTCCTTCTTCAGCTTCTACCTTTTGGTTTTCTTCTCTGATTTTACTCTTTTTATCTTCTTCACAACAACAGTCATTCTACACACAACCATCCGATGCTGTCTGGCAATGCTCTCCCCTGCCACAACCTTACAGTCTCCACCATAACCTTACAGTCTCCAATCTCCCTCAGGATTACTCTTCTACACAGAATGTAGTCGACCCACGTACTTCTTTCTGCACTCTTATAGGTAACTCTATGTTCCTCCATCTTTTGGAAATAGGTATTGACTACAGCCATTTCCATTCTCTTGGCAAAATCCACTACCATCTGTCCTTCCTGGTTTCTTTCCTTGTCACCAAACCTACCCGTCATTTCCTCATCCCCTCTGTTTCTTTCACCAACATGTCCATTCTCTCCTCCCTGGGAAGACTCTGTATCACTTCATCTAGATCTATCCAAAATGCATCTTTCTCATCTCCATCACACCCAACCTGTGAAGCATATCCACTGATGTTTAGCATCAGACCTTCTATTTCTACCTTAAGGCACATCACCCTATCTGACACTCTCTTCACCTTTACTACATTTTTTGCCATCTCTTCCTTCAAGACCACTCCTACACCATTTATTTTTCTATCCGCACCATGGTTAAACAGTTGGAACCATGTTCAAATGCTGCAAGCCTTGCTGCCCTTCAACTTGGTCTCTTGGACACATAAAACATCTATCTTCTTTCTCTGCATCATGTCAGCCAACTCTCTACCTTAGCCTGTCAATTTCCCCACATTTAAAGTTGTAACTGTAAGTCCTAAATTCTTCACTTTCCTCTTCTTCCTCCGTCTCCTGACATGTTTCCTTTCTCGTGGTCTTCAACTAACAGTATTTCTGTCAGTACCCTGTTTTTCAACAAGTGGCGGTCATTGTTAACGCGGCCCTCGAACAATCCGTTATGGTTTCGTTTTAAGGAACTCACATTGTGGTTTTTGCTAAAGTGTTTTACATCAGATGCCATTCCTGACACAACCCTCACAATTTATCCA
>JBBPBX010060192.1:0-21526 GCA_038048925.1 Garcialebias charrua
AATTGTAATCTTGTAAATGAGTAAAAAGTCTCAAAATTGTAGCTCAATTAATTTTGGAGTTATAGAGCAAACTGTGTATAAAGATATTTCTGTTTCAGGATTTTTTAGGCGTGTTTTAAATGTGACCGAGTTTCGTCACGCGGTCTTCTTAAGTATAGCCCCACCCCCTGCAGCTCCAGCCGTATAAATTCGCCTCGGTGGAGCCGTTCACTCGCGAATCGCAGATAGCATCAGATAGCAATAGCATAGATATTTTGTTCATTGTTAGCTAGCTAATCAATTATGCCTCGTTCGTGCATCTTCCCTGGATGTCGCAATGGTCAGGGCACCCGTACAAATCATAACGTGTTTTTATACCGCGTGGTTTTATACCGAGTATCTGTAATGCCTGGATAGGTCAATGGATAAAGCGTTTGCCTTCCGTCCCAAACCTTATGGGTTCAATTCCCGCATGGTACAACTTTTTTTTTTTTCATTCCAGATTAAAAACACACAAGAAAACTATTTACAAAAACAGCGTAACTCTTGGAAAAAGTAGCTGCTGTTACAGACAGAACTCAGATAAAAACAGAGCAGGTTTACTGGCTCTGCTCCTGTCTGCCTCTCCACACACAGCTCAGCTGCAGGCCGCAGTACTGCGCTGAAACCACGCCCACGCGCTGACACGCCCCCACAGTTTCAGACCAAGGGAAAATTATGTTTTTTCATGATTTTTGAGACTTAATTTTATAAGGAAAACAATGTTTTTAATCAGTCAGATTTATATGGGTGATTAATAACACACATTTATGCCATGTGACAAACTAAAAACACACATTTAATTTCACTTTACACGGTCTTTAAACAACATGAGCAAACCAGATGAGAGAGCATCAAATACAATACTATATTCTCTTGGGGTGACAGGAACCTTGTACTGAGTAAGAAATTCTTCATAGCTATAAAGAAGACCTTTCTTATTAAACAGCTGATGAATTTGAATAATACCATAGTTAAACCATTTCTGATAAAATAATGACCTGTTTTTGAATGTTATGCTAGAGTTATTCCAGATGTAACATCTCTGCAGAGAAAAATTATCTTTATAGATAAGAGACCAAGCTAAAAGCACCTGTTGATGGAAGTTGGAAAGCTTAGTGGTTATTTTTGGAATACTGTAATTACAAAGGAGAACAAACTCTAAACCACCTAAATGTGAAAAGACATGCCCTGAACTGAAGTTCCAGATAGAGTTTGGGTTTTTAAGATCATTTTTTATCCATTTTATTTTAAAAGTGTTATTAAAGGAGTCGACGTCAATAAAATTTATCCCACCAGACTTGACATTGTTTAAGACGACAGATTTAGTGACCACACAGAGGTCCGTGGTTGTGTCAGGAAGGGCATCTAGCGTAAAAACAATTGCCACGTCTTCGTGCGACTAGTTCGCTGTGGCGACCCCTGTCGAAGAGAGAAGCCAAAAGAAGAAAAAAAATATATAATAATAAATTATTTAAAACAACAGACTTGTTCTGGACCAGTTCCATGGACCTGTTAGCCTGGTTAAAACCAGACCCTTGTCCTTCACTTCACTTTGGACTAGGGTCTGGGACTTCTCTCATAGACAAGGATTTCTCCGGTAGATTTTTGACCGGACCAATCAGAGAACAGAAGGCGGAGTTTTGTTAGTTTAGCCTGGCGAGGTCCAGGCTATTCAGATAAATAGCTCAGAAACCACTCGGTGGATATTTTTTCTGCTACCAGTGTGTAATTATATGGCTCTAATTTACTGACTGTTGGCCTGGATGAAACATTTGAGATAAAATTCGATTTTTTATCATTTATTTTCGTAGCGCACCCGAGGCTGTTTGGAAAATGTCAAACCGAAACTATTTAAATCCAGCAGATTTGACCATTTCGTGAATTGATTTAGGAACTGTTAAGCTCAGGAACACTTGAACACCATGATCCCCCAAACTCTGATAGACAAACTATCCACACTTGGACTAAGCCCCTCCATCTGTAACTGGGTACTAGACTTCTTAACAAACAGACCACAGTCCGTGAAGATCCACAACTTCTCCTCCTCCACCATCACCCTCAGCACTGGCTCTCCTCAAGGATGTGTGCTGAGCCCTCTTCTGTTCACTCTGCTCACATATGATTGTACAGCCACACATCCAGGCTGTCATATTGTTAAGTTTGCAGATGATACAGCTGTGGTGGGATGCATCACAGATAATGATGAATCCAGCTACAGACAGGAGGTGGAACATCTGGAGAGCTGGTGCAAAGAGAAC
Source organism: Garcialebias charrua (assembly GCA_038048925.1). Taxonomy (NCBI): domain Eukaryota; kingdom Metazoa; phylum Chordata; class Actinopteri; order Cyprinodontiformes; family Rivulidae; genus Garcialebias; species Garcialebias charrua. The sequence goes on from JBBPBX010060192.1 coordinate 2,280, forward strand.
AACCTTCACATGAATGTGAAGAAGACGAAGGAGATGATTGTGGACTTCAGAAGGAACAAACACACCCACACCCCACTGTATATAGGTGGATCTGCGGTGGAGGTGGTCTCCAGCTACAAGTACCTGGGTGTACACTTGAATGATAACCTCAGCTGGAGCAATAACACCACCAGCCTGATCAAGAAAGGACATCAAAGACTCTACTTCCTCAGACGGCTGAGACGAGCTGGTCTGAGAAGCTCAGTCCTCACCTCGTTCTACAGGTGTGCAGTGGAGAGCGTCCTGTGCTCCAGCATCAACGTGTGGCATGGAGGCTGCACAGTTGCAGAGAGGAAAGCTCTACAGAGAGTGGTGAAGGCTGCACAGAAGTCTGTGGGAGTCAGTCTCCCCACCATCACAGACATTTACACCTCCAGATGCAGAAAAAGAGCCACCTGCATCATGAAAGACCTCACTCACCCAGCACACTCACTCTTTGCACCACTCCCCTCGGGACGGAGGTTGAGGAGCATCAAATGTAGAACCACTAGACTGAGGAACAGCTTCTACCCTGAGGCTGTCAGACTCATGAATAAATAAATAATAAGAATAAACACTGCAAAATGTCACATCATGTTGATACTGATCTGTTTCTTGTTGCTGTGTTCATCTGTGACCATCTGCTCATAATGACTCATGTTCGTGCTGCTGTTTATAATGATGTTTTTCTACTACATTAGGGCTTAGTGTATTACTAGCTGATGTCTCTCTTAGTTAATCCTAGATGTTATTATTGTTTTTCTCTTGCATTTGTTGTTGGATGTAACTGGGACCCTGTGTACATAATCTCGTTTTCAACACATGTACTACATGCGGTGCAAATGACAATAAATTCTCTCTGACTCTGACTCTGACTCTGACTTCTGCTATAACGTCAGCTAAGAAATATATTTTTTCTCAGCAAAGAAATAATAGTTTTTTACCTTGTTTTCATGAAAATTCCTTCGTGGCGGCAGCCATTTTAACTGACGACATCAGTCGACGTAGTTCAACACTCCGCCTTCTGTTCTCTGATTGGTCCGGTCAAAAATCGACCGGAGAAATCCTTGTCTATGGGAGAAGTCCCAGACCAAAGCGAAGTGAAGGACAAGGGTCTGGTTTTAACCAGGCTATGGACCTGCTGGTCCAACAGGTATTTAGTTTTTGTTCCTTTAAAAGCCATTTTCCTAGTTCAGGTCTGGTTTCCTGGTTCTGGTCCAGTTTCCTGGGTCTGGTCTTCAGTTTCCAGCTGGATAAAAAACTAAATGATCCGTTTCTGCAGCAGGAATCTGAAAACACACAGCAGGTTCTGTTCTGGGGCTGACTAGACTCAGTTTGATGAATGTGGACGAGCCAGCCTGGATCCCAGTTCTGGACCAGTCAGTTCTGGACCAGTCAGTTCTGACACATAATGCTGATGCTGGTGGTTTTGGGCTCAAGTTTGGACCAGATCTCCTTTAAGGCTGTGAGCTAGTCTCGTACTGTTTGACCTAAACACGACCAGGGTGGAGCCACAGCAGGGGTCAAAGGTCCCTGCGTGTTCAGTGTGGAGCCACAGCGGGGGTCAAAGGTCACTCCGTCTTCAGGGTGGAGCCACAGCAGGGGTCAAAGGTCACTCCGTCTTCAGGGTGGAGCCACATCAGGGGTCAAAGGTCACTCCGTCTTCAGGGTGGAGCCCAGCGGTGGTCAAAGGTCACTCAGTCTTCAGGGTGGAGCCACCGTAGGGGTCAATGTTCACTTCATGTTCAGGGTGGAGCCACAGCGGGGGTCAAAGGTCATTCCGTCTTCAGGGTGGAGCCACAGCAGGGGTCAAAGGTCACTCCGTCTTCAGGGTGGAGCCCAGCGGGGGTAAAAGGTCACTCCGTCTTCAGGGTGGAGCCACCGCAGGGGTAAAAGTTCACTTCATGTTCAGGGTGGAGCCACAGCAGGGGTCAAAGGTCACTCCGTGTTCAGGGTGGAGCTACAGCAGGGGTCAAAGGTCACTCCATGTTTCACTCTCTCTGCTCTTCAGATGTCCTCGTTCTGTGAGGAACATGAAATGAGTTATAAAGACGTTCAGGGATGTCGGTCATGAAGATGCTTTTGGTCCAAACTTGTTAAAAACTAAGTTCTCGTCAGTCTGTCGTCACGCTCCGAGTCTGACCTTCAGCTACTACGACTCCTAAAAACTGACTGAAAGTCTCTTCTTGAGTTGAAGCAGAAACCTTCAAGTGAACTTTGTCTAACTTTGACCAGCAGACATTCAGCTTTACATTTAGACACAAACGTTTTAACAATTAAAATAACCAGAAGCCCCTCCCCTCCAGTTTATTGTAATCTGATTTATTGTAATCTGATTGATTGTCAATTTAAAGCTGCTATATGTAACTTTTCTAACAATATATTTTTAACATATTTCTTCACTCTGTCACTAGATTGATGTTAGAGAGGTAATCTCTGAAAAAAACTTAAAAAAAATATTGTCCCCTTGCTTCTCCAGGTGGTAAATAAGCATTTCTAAAAAGAAAAAGTGACCCGCCATTTTCCAGCCAATAAAAACAAAGTTTGTAACCAGCCAATAAAAACAGAGCTTGAATTTGAATTTCAACAGACCACAAGGGGGCAGAGCCATATATGGCTCTGAGGGGGAGGGATCAGAATGCTTTGCTTGTTGAAATTTTTTCTAAGTGCTGATGTTCTACAGAAACTGCAGACTGAACCTTTAAGGTGGGTTTGTTCCTGTCAGGCTGCGGGCGGTGAAACTGTCGGCTCATATTTTTAGCTGCAGGAAGTTTGAACAGAATAAATTCGGTTCTGCAGCCGGCGGTTCTGCAGCCGACGGTTCTGCAGCTGGCGCTCCGCGCTCATTACTGAGGATGCAGAATTGGTTCTCCATGGTTTATTGGCTGTTCGCTCACTGCACCACCGTGTTCCTGCCGGCTGGAAGGACTTTTTGTTTCGTGGGTGCAGCAGAGAGCAGATCCACGCCGCCGTGCAGGGAAGCCATGTTTGATCGTGAACTGAACCTCAGTCCTGTTCTGCGCATCGGAGCAGATCCTCCAGGTCTGAGAAACGAAGCCACTGCACTTCAGATGACAAGTCAGAGTGTCTTGAAGTTTGACCAGGTCTCAGCATGATGACATCATCTCTTCAAATGGATCAGTGACAGTTTCTGTGTCTGAGAAGGTGCTGAAGGGTCGGGGCGCTGTTAGACCTGGAGCGTGAGTTCAGATCTGAAATTCTGTCTCTCTCCTTGCAGGTCTCTTTTAAAACTCTTTGTCCAGACTTCAGTCCTGGACTCCTCCGGGATGTTTTCTGAGGAACTTTTCAAAGAACTTCTAATCTGAGAGTTCAAACTTCAAACTGTGGAGCTTCAGATGAATAACTGTCGCTCCGTTTACATGAGCCCCTCCTTCCTGAGGGTCATTAGGGTCAGCCCGGTCCAAACCACAAAAGTTCTGCTCACTTGCTTGAAAGTGTTCATCAGGTTAAAGCTGTACGCTCTGCAGGTTCTGGAGGGTTGAGCTCTGAGGTTGTAGAAACTTCATGATCCAGTTACAGTACTGAGGTTCTGTTTGTGCGAGACAGAACTGGGTCAGTTCTAGCGATCCGCAGACTCACTGCAGGTCTGCTGCATGTGAAGGAGGAACAACTTCCTGTTTGTGTTTTTATGCAAACGGTGCTGATCTGAGGAGCTTCTCAAACCTCTTCAGGACCAGCCACAGACCGTGGTCCAGACCTGTCAGTACTTTATAAACATAAACAGATAAGAACGTGCACAAACAAAGATTTAGTTTTGTGAGCTGTGTGCACAAAACCAGGTCGTGCTTTTCAAAAAGCGGCCGCTCTGAACTAGTGATGTAAGTCACCAGCTTTACCACGATACAATATTATATTGATCTGTTTGTATGACGATACAATTTGTCTCGATATCACAGTCTGTCACGATACGATTTCAATTCTCAAGTCTGCGATCAATATATTGCAATATCAAATGCCCATCTCATTTACATACATATACATTTACAAAAACAATTCAAATATGATTTAACCGTTTTATTTCTGTTGTTACAGGCACCAGACATTTAAATAAATAAAAAATAAAATCTTGATTAATGAAAAAATAAAATAAATGACCTGTTCAGTATAGTCTCACATTTATCATGTTTAAATGCATTTTTTAAAACCAGTTAACTTAAAGATCAACTGATTACCTTTGAGTTATAAAGAAACAAAAATAGATATTGAGCTTACATAACATGGTTGTCAATGCCGTGTTTCTTCTTCAGGTGAACGGCCATATTTGTTGTTTCCTGAGTATTTGAACTCACACTGGCACCTGTTGCATAGGACATGAGTATTTTAACTCACACTGGCACCTGTTGAATATGACACGAGTATTTTAACTCACACTGGCACCTGTTACATATGACATGAGTATTTGAACTCACACTGGCACCTGTTGCATACAACATGAGTATTTTAACTCACACTGGCACCTGTTGCATATGACAAAGAGTATTTGAACTCACACTGGCACCTGTTGCATATGACAAAGAGTCAGAGTCAGAGAGTCAGAGTCAGAGAGTCTTTATTGTCATTTGCACCGCATGTAGTACATGTGTTGAAAACGAGATTATGTACACAGGGTCCCAGTTACATCCAACAACAAATGCAAGAGAAAAACAATAATAACATCTAGGATTAACTAAGAGAGACATCAGCTAGTAATACACTAAGCCCTAATGTAGTAGAAAAACATCATTATAAACAGCAGCACGAACATGAGCAGATGGTCACAGATGAACGCAGATAGTCACAGATGAACGCAGCAACAAGAAACAGATCAGTATCAGCATGATGTGACATTTTGCAGTGTTTATTCTTATTATTTACTCAAAGAGTATTTGAACTCACACTGGCACCTGTTGAATATGACACGAGTATTTGAACTCACACTGGCACCTGTTGCATATGACAAAGAGTATTTGAACTCACACTGGCACCTGTTGCATACAACATGAGGATTTGAAGTCACACGGGCACCTGTTGAATATGACACGAGTATTTTAACTCACACTGGCACCTGTTACATATGACATGAGTATTTGAACTCACACTGGCACCTGTTGCATACAACATGAGTATTTTAACTCACACTGGCACCTGTTGCATATGACAAAGAGTATTTGAACTCACACTGGCACCTGTTGCATATGACAAAGAGTATTTGAACTCACACTGGCACCTGTTGCATACAACATGAGTATTTGAAGTCACACTGGCACCTGTTGAATATGACACGAGTATTTTAACTCACACTGGCACCTGTTGCATATGACAAAGAGTATTTGAACTCACACTGGCACCTGTTGCATATGACAAAGAGTATTTGAACTCACACTGGCACCTGTTGCATATAACATGAGTATTTGAACTCACACTGGCACCTGTTGCATATGACAAAGAGTATTTGAACTCACACTGTCACCTGTTGCATATGACAAAGAGTATTTGAACTCACACTGGCACCTGTTGCATACAACATGAGTATTTGAACTCACACTGACACCTGTTGCATACAACACAAGTATTTGAACTCACTGGCACCTGTTACATACAACATGAGTATTTGACTCACACTGGCACCTGTTGCATATGACACGATTATTTGAACTCACACTGGCACCTGTTACACATGACACAAGTATTTAGAATAGAATAGAATACATCTTTATTGGCATATTTGCACCAAGGTACAAAGTTTTGCAATTGGCGCGCGCACATCAGAAGAGTGACGTACGCACGGAAGCCGCAGCAGTATAAAACCACGCCACCAACAATCAGATATGGAAAAAGGAACACACAGTCGGGTAATCATTGGTATTACAAAAAAGAATCTATCACATTTTGTCTTAGGACACTCTATGATATAGTTGCAAAAACTCTACCAGCTTTAGCACGAATAAAGACAAGACATGTTGCATTTGATGGCAAGCAGGGAGATAGTCCATGAGTAATCATTTCAGATAAGCACAGTCTGCAGATGGCTCAGCTCGGCTCCATCTGAATGCACACAGAGACCTCTGGGGGTAGGGGGGGCAGCGAGTTCTCAACAGCTTTCGACTCCAGGAGAAGTTTGCAGTCAGCCTTCTTTTCAAGGTTGCTCAGAGTCAGATTAGATTAGTTGCTTTGTTTATTTTCAGGCCAGGTCACAGTGTACTTTTTACTGCAGCCTTGAGTCCAGGTGCTGTTCAGGTCCAGATCGCCGAATCATGTGAGGTTCCGAGCTACAAATCCCCATCTGTACCCTGATGGAGCCCGGACGGCTGTAAACGAGTCCCAAAATGCACCGCAGGTCTGCGGCTGTCCACCACTGTCCGCCGCTGCTCTCAGCGTGCGGTTCAGCTTGTACAACAGCTGGCTCGTTGAGGTCATAGCCCGGATCAAAGAATCTTGTTGAGCAGGAAGTCTCGCCAGCGCGTTGATCACCGTAGCAGTCTCCCTCAGCTTCCAGTAGCAGAAACCTCCACCAATCCCAAAAAGTAGAGCAGCTGCCACCAATATGCCAATAATCCACCAAATCTTCCACGTCTTCGACAGAAAGAACGGTCAGACACATAGGCTTCCACTCGCTCCACGAGTCCATAGTGTGTCCCACACACTATGCGTGTCGAAGGGGCAAGCCGGTTCTCCTGGTCCGGTGTGCTTCGTGGAAAAAAAAAATTATCGATAGAGGAAACAGCCCACGCAAATAAATCCATTTCAAATTGGTTCGAGTGAGCGCTGAAGAGTTGCAGACGAGACAAAATGCAAAAGCAGGGAGGAGGAAAACTTTAGGGAGGAGAGGAGCAAAAAGAGATGCGACCTGCTTTGCCGAGTGCCAGAAGTTATTTGAACTCACACTGGCACCTGTTGCATATGACATGAATATTTGAACTCACACTGGCACCTGTTGCATACAACACGAGTATTTGAACTCACACTGGCACCTGTTGCATACGACACGAGTATTTGAACTCACACTGGCACCTGTTGCATACGACACGAGTATTTGAACTCACACTGGCACCTGTTGCATATGACACGAGTATTTGAACTCACACTGGCACCTGTTGCATACGACACGAGTATTTGAACTCACACTGGCACCTGTTGCACATGACACGAGTATTTGAACTCACACTGGCACCTGTTGCACATGACACGAGTATTTGAACTCACACTGGCACCTGTTGCACATGACACGAGTATTTGAACTCACACTGGCACCTGTTGCACATGACACAAGTATTTTAGCTCACACTGGCACCTGTTGCATATGACACGAGTATTTTAGCTCACACTGGCACCTGTTGCATATGACACGAGTATTTTAACTCACACTGGCACCTGTTGCATACAACATGAGTATTTGAACTCACACTGGCACCTGTTGCATACAACATGAGTATTTGAACTCACACTTGCACCTGTTGCATACAACATGAGTACCGTATTTTCCGGTGTATAGGTCGCACCTATTTATGGGTTTTTCAAGGCCTGCGACCTATACAGTACTCCAGTGCGACCTATATATGGCTTGTTATCACTTTCGGTGAAACAAATTTTTTAATCCAGCTCATTTCACAATTACGTTCATTTATTAAGGAAAAGTTCAGCTCAGACATATATTTGCTATAATTTTTATCAAACAAATAATTGTTTTTAAGTGTTAATCTTCTTAAAAGCCTTGCTGTGCGCTCCTGTGGCAGACATTTGCAGCAGAGCTAAACGTAGGTGCGACCTATACACCAGTGCGACCTATCTAGGGATTTTTCCAATCTATTGGTGATAATTGGACAATGCGACCTATACACAGGTTCGACCTATACACCAGAAAATACTGTATTTGAACTCACACTGGCACCTGTTGCATACAACATGAGTATTTGAACTCACACTGGCACCTGTTGCATACGACATGAGTATTTGAACTCACACTGGCACCTGTTGCATACAACATGAGTATTTGAACTCACACTGGCTGGCACCTGTTGCACATGACACGAGTATTTTAAACTGGTACCTGTTGCATACAACTTGAGTTCTGTCTGTGGAGCCGTCCTTCTGTTGGAATCAAAATATTTCCACAGAGTTGATTTAAATCCAGCAGGAGAGTGAATTTCATTACAGTACAGTATCTGTGTTTTCTGCCTTGTTGCTGAGGCGGCCGCAGAGCGCAGCTGCGCACGGGACACAGACGTGCCTTGGGAATTTAAAATTAAAAGCATATGTTAAAGATGATGATATGAATCAAGGCTTTAGTTTTGACACATAACTGAATCATTAATTGAATCAATGTATCGATGTATCAATTTAAATCGATGTATCGTTACACCTCTACTCTGAACTTGTCTGTGTAGCTGGCTCGTCAGAATCTGTCTTCAGTTCCTCCTGCAGAGGTCAGAACATCAGCACCTGCTCTGTTTGAGCTTCATCCTGGAGGTGAAGCGGCTTTTAGAGATGTTGTTTTTGTAGACAACGACTCCAGCTCCGTGCAGGATGCTAGAACTGGACCAGGTCATGGTCCAGAGCTCATTTTGGGAGCTGAGCCTGAATGAGGTCCACCTGAGATGTTCTGCTCTCGTGTGTGACGTTGCTTGATGTCAGACCTGAGACCTCTTTTGTCCCATTCACCCTCTCTTTCCAAAACTGAGACATGTCTGTCCTAAAGAGTGTCTCTTGTCCTTCAGCTGTTGGTGGACAGCTGCGTCCTGTCCTGAGGATCTGGTTCTGCTGGTCCAGTCCATGTTTGTGTTGGGTGTCTCCCATCTACAGATCAGAACATCCTCACTCCTGTTGGAGGTTTTTTGTCTCAGGATGTTTGGGTCGGGTTTCATCTGGAGGTTCTTACAGAACTCGCTCCATTTTTGTTGCCTCAGGTGGTGTCGGTGCTGCGACCCGAGGAGATGTTCGAGTGCGTGTTCACCTGCGGGGCGGACTGTCGGGGGACGTCCCTGTACCCCTGTCTGCAGGTCTTCGTCAACAACTCTGAGTCTAACTCAGTGGTTCTGCTGCACCACAACGAACAACAGCTGGTCCTCAACCCAAAGGTAAAGTCCTTCAGTCCACTTCCTCACTGCTTCATCACTGCTTCATCAACTGCTTCATCAACTGCTTCATCACTGCTTCATCAACTGCTTCATCACTGCTTCATCAACTGCTTCATCAACTGCTTCATCACCTGCTTCATCAACTGCTTCATCACCTGCTTCATCAACTGCTTCATCACTGCTTCATCAACTGCTTCATCAACTGCTTCATCACCTGCTTCATCAACTGCTTCATGACCTGCTTAATCACTGCTTCATCACTGCTTCATTAACTGCTTCATCAACTGCTTCATCACCTGCTTCATCAACTGCTTCATCAACTGCTCCATCACTCCATCAACTGCTTCATCAATTGATTCATCACTGCTTCATCAACTGCCTCATCACTGCTTGATCATCTGCTCATCACTGCTTAATCAACTGCTTCATCATTGCTCCATCACTGCTTCATCAACTGCTTCATCAACTGCTTCATCACTGCTTCATCAACTGCTTCATCACTGCTCCATCACTGCTTCATCAATTAATTCATCACTGCTTGATCAACTGCTCCATCACTGTTTCATGAACTGATTCATCACTGCTTCATCAACTGCTGCATCACTGCTTCATCAACTGCTTCATCAACTGCTCCATCACTGTTTCATGAACTGATTCATCACTGCTTCATCACTGCTCCATCACTGCTTCATCAACTGCTTCATCAACTGCTTAATCACTGCTTCATCACTGCTTCATCACTGCTCCATCCCTGCTTCATCACTGCTTCATCAACTGCTTCGTCACTGCTTCATCACTGCTTTACTTTCAGAAACACGCCATAGCTTTCGGCTGGGCTTTAGCTCGCTTTAGGGTTGCTGAACGTTTAATTTTTCAGAACATTCGGCTCCATGTGGAAGTGTGCTCTGACTTCTGTCATTTTAAAGTTTGTATCTTTAATCTTAATATTTTCTGTAGAAATGCACGAAAATCTCTCTGGTTCCTTAAAGACAACAAAACAAACAACAACAACATAAACAAACAACAACAACATGAGGCAGCTTCAGAAGACGGTTTGATTAAAAAACAACCAGTCAGTTCCTCTGAGCAGCTCAGTGAGTCTGATGGGGGAAAATAGAGTTAATGTTTTTATTTTTTATTTATTGTTTTTGTTTGTTGGTTCATTATGATTCTGTGTGATGGTTCTGCCTCAAACGGACCTTTTGATGGAGACGGCGTCTTGTTGGAGGGAGAAGCAGAACCCGGGACGTCCACGAGTCAGAAGAAGAACAGAAGTCTTCAAACGTCTCCGCACGAAGACAGAACTTTACTCCTCTTCGCCTCGGTGGCCGTCTGGCCGTCACTATGGCAACAGAGTAAATATAGAGGGAAGAGGTGGCTCGTCATCGATGCCGCCCCGTCGTCATGGAAACAGATGATGTGGAGGGAGAGGAGACGAGTCAAGCTTCTCATGTCCCTCAGACGGAGAGGAGGGGAGGACTGGAGGGGGAGGCAGGATGTGGCTGCTTCCGCCGCTCCGCCCGAACAAAACGTCACGAGCGGCTTCGACCACGAGGACTCAGACCTGATCAACAAATGTCCCACAGAGGACACCGTACGTCCCACAGAGGACACCGTACGTCCCACAGAGGACACCGTACGTCTCACAGAGGACACTGTACGTCTCACAGAGGACACCGTACGTCCCACAGAGGACACTGTACGTCTCACAGAAGTCAACTTGTGTCCCACAGAGGGACTACAGGTGATAATAATAATAAACTTTATTTGTATAGCACCTTCCTACAATGCCTTGCATTGACCAAGGTGCTTAACAGAAAATATAAAAAACTGGTACAATAAATCAGTGAAAATAGAATAAAAGTAACAGCAATAAAAGGAGGCAATGGAAATAAAAAAGCTACATACTAAAATACCAAAGTAATAAAAGTTACACACTGAAAGCTTTTTTGAACAAGTGGGTCTTCAGTCTGGTTTTGAACAGAGTCAGATCAGAGGTGGCACGCAGCTCAAGGGGGAGACTGTTCCAGGCTTTTGGGCCGGCAACAGAAAATGACCGGTCTCCCCATTGTTTGTACCTTGAGCGAGGCACCTCCAGCAGGTGTTGACTGGCAGATCGTAAAGCTCTGCCGGGCTGATGGACTTTCAAAAGTTCTGAGATGTAGAGAGGTGCAAGTCCATTCAGAGCTTTGAAAACAAACAGGAGCAGCTTGAACTGTATCCTGAACTGAACCGGGAGCCAGTGTAGAGAGGACAGGACAGGAGTGATGTGTTCATATTTCCGTGTGTTGGTCAAAAAGCGCGCGGCAGAGTTCTGTACAAGCTGTAAACGGGAGATGGAGGATTGATTAATACCAACATACAAAGCATTACAATAATCAAGTCTGGAGGTCACAAAGGCATGGATGGCCTTCTCCAGATCACCACGGCTGAGAAATGACTTGACTTTGGAGAGCAGACGGAGCTGGAAAAAGCTGGTCTTGACAACAGAACTGATCTGTTTATCAAGCTTTAAGTTGGAGTCAAGCTGCACTCCAAGATTTCTGACCACCGGGTTGAAGTGGGGGAGGGGAAAACCAACACTGGGACTGGGAAGGATGTTGCTGGTGTCATCAGGTGCACCAAATAAAATGCATTCAGTTTTATCTGTGTTTAGGTGGAGGAAGTTTTGAGAGAGCCAGTGCTTAATGTCATTTAAGCAGTTGACAAGAGTGTTTGAACTGAGTGAGGGGTTGGGAGTGACTGGCAGATAGATTTGTAAATCGTCTGCATACATGTGAAAAGACAGATTATGACGTGCAATGATTGATCCTAATGGCAGCATGTAAAGAGAGAAGAGGACTGGCCCCAGAATGGATCCCTGTGGTACGCCAGAGGTCAGAGGGGTTGATGAAGAGGAGGACAGATCACCTATCATGACAGAAAAAGTTCTCCCAGTCAGGTAAGATTTGAACCACTCAAGCACAGCTCCCTGGAGGCCAACCAGCTGAGACAAACGGTTGATTAGTACCTGATGGTCGACGGTGTCAAAAGCTGCTGAGAGGTCTAACATCACCAGCAGAGCAGGGTTTTTTGCATCCAGGGACAGAAGAATGTCATTCTGCACTTTGAGCAGTGCAGATTCAGTGCTGTGACGAGCTCGAAAACCAGACTGAAATTTTTCAAACAGGTTGTTGTGCTCTAGAAAAGATTGAAGTTGAATAAAAACAATCTTTTCTAGGACCTTCGATAAAAATGACAGATGGGAAACTGGTCTGAAATTAGAGAGAGCTGTAGGATCTAGGCCTGGTTTTTTGAGAAGAGGCCTGACCACAGCATGTTTGAAAGCAGATAATAATAATAATAATACAGTAATAATAATAATAATAATCATTTTATTTAAAAGCGCCTTTCATGACACCCAAGGACTCCTCCTCCATAACCTGAAGTTAGACAGCTGTTAATAAATGACAAAACACAAGGACCAATTACATCAAAGGACTGTTTGAGTATTTTAGAGGGAATGATGTCCAGAGAACAGTTTGTTGGTTTCATCTGCTGAACCACCTTGATGAGGTGAGGCAGTGAAACCAGGTCAAACTCATCAAAAACAGCGGTGGTTATTTGAGACGCACATGATTGGACAATGTTTGATGGGCTGACAATGTTCTGCCTGATAGTCTATTTTGTTGACAAAATAGCTCTGAAAGTCATCACAGGTAGACTGTGTGGCAGTTTTCAGAACATTGACAGATGGATTGATGACAGACTGGATTGTGCTAAATAGCGTCCTCGGCCGGTTGTAGCTGGTGGAGATTAAATTGGAGAGGTACTGTGACTTGGCCTGCTTAACAGCATTTTGATAATCACAGAGACAGTCTCTCAGTATTCCCTGGGACACATGAAGCCGGTCGCGCCTCCATTTTCGCTCTGCTTTCCTGCAGCATTGTCGAAGAGCCCGCGTTGTTTCGTTGAGCCATGGAGGTGGTTTGATTTTTGAAGAAGCCTGTTTGAGAGGAGCGATGGAGTCCAAGATCGTTGTGCAGGTGTGATGGAAGGAGGTGATGAAGTCCTCAGGATGTAGAGATGGGTCCAGGCTGACAGCAGAGCAAAAGTCAGTGCTCTTAAAGGCATCAGTGAACTGACTTTGAGTGGATGGGGTGATGGAGCGGCAGAGATGTGTTAGGTGAACAGCCTTCGGTGCAGGAGGGGTGGAAAATTCAAATAAGATGGGAAATAACATAATAATTGTAACATAACACACCTGTGTTCCAGGAGGAACAATGCAGGTTCCATCCTGGTTGTGGAACACTGGACCAGCTCTTTACCCTCACTAGAGTCCTCGAGGGGTCATGGGAGTTTGCTCATCCAGTCCACGTGTTTTGTGGACGTGGAGAAGTTTTTCAACCGTGTTCCTCGGGGTGCACTGTGAGTGTGGGATTGGGGCCGTTGTTACGAGCTGTTCGGTCCCTAAACAATCGGTGCGACAGTTTGGTTCCCATTGCTGGTAGTAAGTCTGACCCTCCAGGGTGGGAGGTGGACTCCTCCAGGGTGGGAGGTGGACTCCTCCAGGGTGGGAGGTGGACTCCTCCAGGGTGGGAGGTGGACTCCTTCAGGGTGGGAGGTGGACTCCTTCAGGGTGGGAGGTGGACTCCTTCAGGGTGGGAGGTGGACTCCTTCAGGGTGGGAGGTGGACTCCTTCAGGGTGGGAGGTGGACTCCTTCAGGGTGGGAGGTGGACTCCTTCAGGGTGGGAGGTGGACTCCTTCAGGGTGGGAGGTGGACTCCTTCAGGGTGGGAGGTGGACTCCTTCAGGGTGGGAGGTGGACTCCTTCAGGGTGGGAGGTGGACTCCTTCAGGGTGGGAGGTGGACTCCTTCAGGGTGAGAGGTGGACTCCTTCAGGGTGAGAGGTGGACTCCTTCAGGGTGGGAGGTGGACTCCTTCAGGGTGGGAGTTGGACTCCTTCAGGGTGGGAGTTGGACTCCTTCAGGGTGGGAGTTGGACTCCTTCAGGGTGGGAGTTGGACTCCTTCAGGGTGGGAGTTGGACTCCTTCAGGGTGGGAGTTGGACTCCTTCAGGGTGGAAGAGTTGGACTCCTTCAGGGTGGGAGTTGGACTCCTTCAGGGTGGGAGTTGGACTCCTTCAGGGTGGGAGTTGGACTCCTTCAGGGTGGGAGTTGGACTCCTTCAGGGTGGAGTTGGACTCCTTCAGGGTGGGAGTTGGACTCCTTCAGGGTGGGAGTTGGACTCCTTCAGGGTGGGAGTTGGACTCCTTCAGGGTGGGAGGTGGACTCCTTCAGGGTGGTAGGTGGACTCCTTCAGGGTGGGAGGTGGACTCCTTCAGGGTGGTAGGTGGACTCCTTCAGGGTGGGAGGTGGACTCCTTCAGGGTGGTAGGTGGACTCCTTCAGGGTGGGAGGTGGACTCCTTCAGGGTGGGGGTGGACTCCTTTGGAGAGATCAGGTGAGGAGTTCAGTTATCAGGAAAGACTTGGAGTAGAACCGCTGCTCCTCCACATCCAGAGGAGACCGCTGAGGAGGTTCAGACATCTGGACAGGATGGACCCTGAACGCCTCCCTGGCAAGGTGCTCCATGAAGGCCCAACTGGAAGGAGACCCCTGGGGAAGACCCAGACCAGGACTGGGAACGCCTTGGGGTCCTCCCAGAAGAGCTGGAAGAGGAGACTGTGGAGAGAGAGGTCTGGACCTCATTGTTCAAGGTGCTGCCCCGAGACCTGAGTCCAGAACCAGATGATGGATAATAGTGATGTAATGAACTGGAACCAGTGAAACTACAGTCCAAGTTCAAGTCAAGTTTATTGTCATTCATCACATGAGGTACATGAGGTGGAACAAAATTATGTACACAGGGTCCCAGTTGCACCCAACAATAAGAAAATTACAAAGTATAAAAGGACGCCTTTTTGATATAAACGGAAACGGTAAATAAGGATCTAAGATATAAACTAAACACTAATGATGTAAAATAATATGGTGAATTAAACAGCGGCCTGAACATGAGTCTGTGGTGAGCAGATGGAATGAACACAGTAGCATGAAACTGTGTAACTGCTTTGATGAGTGCACGTGTGGCCGCGCCTGAACGAGACGTTCCGTCATCGCAGCTCCGGATCAGTTTCAAACAAAACCTCAAATGTAACGTCACTTAAACAACCAGAGCCGTTTGAAGGAGGCGGGAACCGTCGCCATGGTTACGTTATCTCATTACCTTCTACAGTATTGCTTCAAACTGTCGAACCGCTGACAGCGTCGCGTTTACTGTTGGAACTGGAAAGTTCACGAGCCAACTTCAGCTGTCCTCTAAAATCCAGACGTCTCCTGGCGTTGGCGTCCGGCTGCTTTCATGAAACGTCGCGTGTCGCCCAAACCGAGCACGAGTGACGCGACGTCGGCGCTCCCGCTGCGACCGCCTTTGTGCCGACAAACTGCAGGTCTTAAACACCTATAGTCCTGTAACGAAGGGAGATCAGATTTACTGATCAGTTTTATACACTAGATGTAAGAATGAACCTGACATAATCTTATCATCAAATATTAACAAGTTCTCTCTTTTTCAGGATTTAAACAATAAATTGATTGTGACCAGGCAAGATGCAATTGACATGAAACTTAATTCATGTCGATTCACCAGGAGATTAATCATTTATTAACAGAATCATAAAATTACATCAATCATGTTTAAATGGATTGGTTCTGATTAAATTTTCATATAAGCCTAACTGACAGATTCAATTTTAGAACAACAGCACAAGTAATGAGATGACATATTACTTTATATCTGTAGGCACATATTTCTTAGAGTTCTGGCAAGAAAAAGTTTCAGAGTTTAGGAGGAGCAGGGGGAAAGAAGGAAGCTGAGGGAGTGAATGTGGTTAACCAGAACATGACACATTCTTCGACCGATGTCCACTGGATCCAGGCTCAGCTTGGTAAACGAACACAACTCTAGCTGACGTAGATGATGGTCTGCGCTCTGGTCAGAGATGTGGAAGCAGAACTAAACCGAAATTTAACTTTTTTTACCTGATAAACTCCCTAGAATGTGTTCAAAATGTTTCATAGCACTATGTCTGTGTTAATTTTCATGTAATTGTTCGTATTTGTTTAAATCGGCAACATTTGGTCTAAAAACGTGTTTACGATAGCCCTATGGGTTGAACATAGGTATTGCACCTTAATTTTCTTGTTGGTCTAGGATTCGCAAAGTGACGTGTTTTCGCAAGCTTTCGTCACGAACGTGGTTCGAGCAGAGCCAATCCCCTGCGGAGATGAGACGGTCCTCCCTCCAGTGCATACCTTATATGGAAGTGATACATTGCACTCCTGAAAAGCTCTGCAACAAAGCATATTATAGTTTTCGGAATGGCACTAGTTATTTGTGTATTTTAACTTATTTATTTTAAGAATATTTTTCACTTCATCAAAACTATCTGGTTGTATTTGTTTCAATAGTGTGCGATAGAGGAGCAATGCGTGAATGCCTGGTTGGGTCAGTGGTGCACGATCTGGGTTGGGATCCGGGAGACCCGGGTTTGATCTCCGGTCACAGAGAACTTTGTTGTATTATTTTCATTTTTTTTAAGCCTTTTGTTTTGGATAGGTCGGGTGGAATAGATACAAACATCTACATGTTTATAGGCTCTGTGCACAAGTGTCGTAAATCACTTGCTCATTGACCGGAAAGGTTATTTCCAGCTTCCGGTCTAGCCCCGGTCTCATTGAAAATAGTGCTGTCTGAATGTTTACAAGAGCTGCCCAAGACAATGTTCATCTTATCGTTGATTCCTGGTCCTCTGCTCCGACAAGCAAACGTAACAAGGGATTTAAATTGCATGTCTCAAGTTTTCTGCACAACTATGAGGGTAAGTAACGTTAGTTTGATCGCGTTGTGTTGTTGCTACCTGTTAGCGGCTAACGTTAGCCTATTAGCAACGCGATCTTTTTTTTGTGTACTCACGTTATAGAAACAGATTTTCCACACTTAAACAAAATGGCTCATATTTTGTGATCATTCTACATACATGCTGCTCTTCTCAGTTTCATGCAAAAATCAGGACACAGCTGTGAAGCTGTTGTCAGGACTCTGTGTCAGGTCCATGAAGAAAGCAGAAAAACCTCACCATAGGGTGAAGCTAGGATTGTTCAGATGACAGTTTTAAGATTACTGGTTCAGTAACCCCACGTTCCTGTTGTTAATGGGGATTTAGCTAAGATGGTAATTAAATATTAAATTGGCTACACTTTAAGAAGATGTAAACAGTTGAGTTTGGCCTTGCTAGTCTCCAGTGGGTTATTTGCTGCATGCATTGTTCTTCTTTTATGGTTGTTACTTTTAACCCAGTGTTAATTTGGTAATTCATGCATATTATTGTAGTTTTACTTTAATCTAAAGAAAACACTCACAGCCCTTCTTCTTCTTCTGAAGGCTAGAAGTTACTCTCTGATTTAAGGGGGGTGAACATTTGTGCTCAAAACAGTTTTCAGTTTATTAAAAAATAGACTGTGTGCACCCTCATGTTATGTTTAACTTGTCTTCTAGTTTCCTGGAGGAATGCATCGGAGGACTGGGCAGCAGAGCAGAGGAGTGGAGCGAGGATGTTAGTGTGAGTCAATCTAGTACATTCAGCTACATGTTTACATTCTTGGTCTAATTATTTTGACCTACGTGTGTTTTTATGCAGCTCTCAGAAACTAAAGTCTTCACTCCCTCATGTGCACCTGCTGCTGAGAACCATATCACACCTGGGCAAAGGTAATGTTTTCTCCATAGAGGCTTGATTTTACTTCATTTTTTATTGATTTTACCTATTTAACTTGTCATTTTATTGTATATTAAATTGAGTTTTTAGTTCACTGTGTGTTAGTGTACTGACATGTAAATACTGTACACACTAATCTAGGTTCTGCAGGCTGTGCTGCACAAGATTCATATATCTCGCCTCTTTGCTGCAGAAGCCTGGTGTTGGAGGAGGAGAACCACCTTCCTCCACTTCCACACAGAGTCTGGTCTTCACCAACTCCCACCATAACCAGCAGCCGCCCCCGAGCTGCAGCACAAGATTTTGATGGCCGCTACAGTGACACACAAGTTATCCTGGACTGTACAGAACTACGGTGTCAAACACCTTCATCCCTGCTCCTCCAGAGTAAAGTCTGCTCTTTGGTCAGGAAATGCAGATATGAAGTTTGACAGAAAAGCTGATGGCACAGTCTTGAAGAAAAACAAAATGCTGTCATTTACGTATATTGACATTGTCTTACATTTGTAAGTAGATATTCTTGATGGAAACATGTTGTACTGTTTTCTCTGGAGGTAAATAAAAATAAATGTCACATTTTTGTAAGTGCAGTACCTAAACATTTTATTGACCACTGTATTTTGGTATGTGGATATCTTTTAAATTAATTATATGTGAGAATGTTAACCTATTGTACCTATGTAAGTTTTTTGAGAGGTCCAACTTTGAAAAACCTTGTTTGATAGTGTCAAAAACAGGGTAAAGTTAAACAAACATATTAACAATCAAATGCCTTAAATGAAAATTACAGATATATTATCCATTCAATTGGATATTTTTTTAAATTATTGTTAGTCTTGTTTTACAGCCACAGTAACAACAACACAATATCCTCTGTATTTCAATATTTGAAAACTTTAATTGTGAAATAGAAGGTCAAGATTTTACAGGTAAGAAATCATATGCTAAAAACCTTTAAAATAAAACTTATTGATTTATGGAATCTGCTACCAAGTAGGTAAACAGATTAATGAGGGCTGAAAATTTTACAAAAAAAATCTTGTAATTGCTTTGACTGATAAGCACCAGCAGCAGCCACTCCAGAACCAGGCCAGCCTGTGCTGATGTGTTGGGGCGCAGACGACGCTGAAGAAGGGCTGCTTGTTGAGATGGACGTGGCAGAGGCAAGGAGGGGCCGGAGTGTCTCTGAACCAGCTGGCTCAGCACAAGGCTCTGGCTGCAGGCCAATCACCTGCAAACACACACAATAATTAAATCTATATCACGCACATACATTCAAACAAGACTGCACAGATACTAATGAACTTATGGCTGAACTGTGACGACAGAGAGGTGGTGTTAAATTCAGAAACCTTCATGTCCCCGCTGGAGGAGAATGGTGGAGGTACAGGTGCTCCCA
>JBBPBX010060193.1:5656-21525 GCA_038048925.1 Garcialebias charrua
ATACCCAGCTGAAATTAACGGTAGCTGAAAATAGCAGAACCAAAGTTTAAATTTGCACAAGGTAGGTGAAAGAAGCTGAACAAGAATGAAATGTGAAAGGAGCAGTAAAAGGTTGTAAACATATCTGAAGATAGCCTGATGCATGCTATCTGAAGATGTGAAGCATGTAAAATGAGCTCCAGTCATTTTCTATGAGGAAAAAAAAATGTCAGAAAAGGCTAAATGTTTCAAAAAGCTCACGTTGCACCAATACCAAAAGTCATAGCAGTATTTTCCTTAAAGAGCTGAACGTTTCGATATGATTTGTTGAAATAGCACAAAAATTGTGGAAGGACAACAATGCCAAATATCTACGGAAGGAAAAATGGATCACAAAATGCTTCATAAACACACAATAAAAAATTAATTTTGAAATTATAAAATTTGAGAATTCTTTAAAGAAAATGGTAAAATATTTTCCACGATAACATTTTAATAGAAGGATAAACATCTTTTCTACTATATCAGCTTGGATAAAATGCTAAAGTTTAGTCATGGATATTTTTAATGCTCCAAGTCAGACTAAGACATAAGGTGTTGTCAGCAGCCATTTCACTGACTCAGTGACACAAGTAGGTGTTGCTGTCAAAAATATGGTGTTTGCCATATGAGTCAGTGCCTTTAGAAAAGTATTTCAACCTAATCCTTCAACTTTAACTCAGAAAGACATTTCCACAGTCTCCAATTTCAACATGATTAGTCATAGGAAGCACCAAACTCGGCCAGTAGAAGAGCACATGAAGAAACAAACAATCGTGCCTGCAAAGAGTGAAAAACAAAATAATACAAAGTTTCTTTAAGAGTAATGGTCCAGTCAGCTCACACTGTCTGTGAATGCTGGCTGCCTTTTTAAAGTCTGAGGCTAATCCCTCCACACGGCTGACGTTTAGTGTGTGACACACTCAACTCATCTGAAAGGAGTTACACACACAGGTGAGCAAGCATTAAATGTATGCATGAGGAGTGACAGGCCGAGCACCAGCTGTGGAGGAAGGTAAAGAACGTTCTTGCTCACCGGTGCAAAAATAACATTTTTCTTTTTGGCAAATGTTGAGACATCTCTGTCTTTTTTTTTTCTGTTTCAAAAGCAGTGACGTGTCTTCCATTCATCTCAATGCAAATTGTTCAGGGAAAGTAAGAGAATGTACTGTAATTTAATACAAATGTGACAAAAGGAAGATAAGTCAACTGTCCTGCATTAGGGATGCACCAATCCACTTTTTTCCACTTCCGATACCGATATCTGAGGTTTAGTATCGGTCGATACAGATCCAATACCGTTATGGCACAGAAAAACATTTCTGAATTAACATTTATTTTTTTAAATGCAGCCATAAATGTACTGAATTACAAATGTATTGAAAACTCTGCACCAGTACAGCACACTTAAACACACCAGTAGCTTCACAAGCTTGGTCAAACATGTAAAAACAACACAACTTTAATTTGTTCAGTCAGTGCAATTATGAGTATATTAATATATTTATATGATTATGAGTAAAACATCCAATGTAAAATAAATAATACTAAAAATACTGAAACTGACAAAAACAATAGGTTGATGGCGTTGGTCAAACATGAAAAAAATTAATTTCAACAAACCTTTCAAATGGTTCAGGAAATCAAAATATTATGTAAAATAAATAATAAAGGAGCTGAAATAATAAGAAAAAACAATAACTTAAGTAGCTTGATTGGCAGATATTTATTATAAACAGCAATCAACTCCTGTCCTTATGGATCTGTCACATTGTCAGCATACACGAGCAAGATTTTTTAAAAATTTTTAACATCTATATTGATATGCTGGTGAAGATTCTCAGTCGTCCAGGACATGATAAATCAAAAAGGCGTTCAATTCAAGATCAACTGGACTTTATTTGTATCTATATTGATACCGATACTAATATCGGATCGGTGCATCTCTATTTTTAATGCCCTTAAATGTGTATTATTTTATGAGAAAGATTACACAACATGGTATATTATTATTATTCAAGCTTCTAATTTGTTGTACTCGTGTTGTGCACCTTTTTAAAGGCTCTTTAGACAAACTTATTAAAGATTACATGGCTTTTAGATATTCTCCACAAAACACTGAAGAGACCATTTCAACCTTGAAACTTTATAGATAAAGCAGGACACTTCCTCGCGTGCTTTTCTTAATGCTGTGGACTTCATGGACTTTCCCTCTCCGTCTTTTTCACCTCGTCTGCTCAAGCTCGGCTGGAGGCATCTGGAGGAGATTCATGTCCCAGGGAGAGTATTTGTCAGTAACAGATCAGCTGGTGCCGCTGCAGTGGCAGGTATCTCCATCACCTCAGTCGTGCCTTTCCTCCCCTCCATTGATCAACTCTCAGTGTCTGGCTAAGTGGGCTCTGGAAACACATCTGCTGCCCACGAGAGACCCTTTAACAAACGGGTAACTGTTTAAAGATCTATACTTAAAACTCTGTGGAAGCTTGGCACATTGCTCAGATTGAGTGTACGGTAGGTGCTTTAGTTCCAGCTTTGAGGCACACCTGCTCGAAAACCGAACAATCTGAGAAAGCTTCAGGTTTTTGAGCCTTTTTTTTTTTTTTGGTCATGCAAAGATTGTGAAATACGTTTACCACTGTGGCTGCTGAACTCTTAAAAAAATCGAACTGTCTTCGGTCAGACTCCACATAATGGATTGGTACGATGGGAATGGGCAGAGACTTTTTCGAATATCCATAGTGTAAGTAATGCTACCATCATGACCGTTTTATTTATTTATTTTGTTAATGCCAGCACCTGGTAGTGAGACACTAAATTGTTTCCTAATGGTGCTTTTCCATTTTGTGTTTTTTTATTTCACACCTACTGCCCACCCCCTCTCAAAAACAAACAAACAAACAAACAAACAAACAAACAAACAAACAAACAAACAAACAAACAAACAAACAAAAGAACCAGCTTGGAGCATACATTATTTTGAAGGACAATAAAATGGAAACTATGATCACAGCTTTACTGTCAGAACACATGCATTGTTCAGATTGATCAATTGGACTGGTTAAGCTGAATGAATATAAAGATCCCTGGCTAGCAGGAGGGCGGCGTGGTGGCACAGCTGGTAGAGCTGTTGCCTCTCAGCGAGAAGGTCGCCAGTTCAAACTCTGGCCCAGGACCTTTCTGGGTGAAGTTTGCATGTTCTCTCTGTTCATTCTTGGGTTTTCTTTAGATACTCCAGTTTCCTCCCACAGACCAAAAACATGCATGTTAGACTGATTGATAACTCTAAATTGCCCCTAGGTGAGAGTGAAGAGTTGTTTGTCTCTGTGTCCCTGTGATGGACTTTTGACTTGTCCAGGGTGTACCTCAGCACGCACACAATAGCTGGACATGGGCATCAGTTCAAGTCAATTCAGTTTATTTATATAGCGCCAAATCACAACAAAGTTGTCTCAGGACACTTTACAGGAACATTCACATACATAGAAAATTCAAATAATAAAAGTTCTCTATTTAAGGAAGCCGGCAGACATGTTGAATATTTGCTTCATTGCAGTCTCCCATCCTGAGCAAGCACAATGGCAACAGTGGAAAGGAAAAACTCAATTTTAAAAGGAAGAAACCTCCAGCAGAATCAGACTCGGGACAAGCGGCCATCTGCTTTGATAGGACAGGAAGGAGAGACAAATGAAAACAGAATGGTTGGCCCAGATATAGGTCCAGGTGTACCTGAAAGACAAACAACGCATGTTAGGATAGAACAAAATATTACAAATACAAAATGGGTTGCGCATTGTAAGTAAAGTCAGTAGTATAGTGAAAAGCTGTGGTCAGTTTGTCCTCCAGCAGTCTAAGCCTTCTTCTTCTTTTGGCTTTTCCCTGTTCAGGGGTCACCACAGCGAGTCATCCTCCTCCACCTCACTATGTCCTCTGCATCCTCTGTCCTCACTCCAGCTACCTTCATGTCCTCTCTAACTGCATCCATATATCTCCTCTTTGACCTCCCTCTTTGTCTTTTTCCTGGCAGCTGCATTTCTAACATCCTTCTACCAATATACCCACTGTCCCTCCTCTGGACATGTCCAAACCATCTCAGTCTGGCCTCCCTAACTTTATCTCCCAGTTGTTCAACATGTGCTGTACCTCTGATGATCTCATTCCTGATCTTATCCATCCTTGTCACTCCTAAGGAGAACCTCAGCATCTTCATTTCTGCCACTTCCAGTTCTTTCTCCTGTCTTTTTGTCAATGACACTGTCTCCAGACCATACAACATAGCTGGTCTCACCACTGTCTTGTAAACTTTTCCTTTGACCTTTGCTGACACCTTTTTGTCACAAATCACTCCTGAAACTTTTCTCCATCCACTCCATCCTGCCTGGACTCTCTTTTTCACCTCTTTACCACATTTCCCATTTTCCTGGACAGTGGACCCCAAGTACTTGAAGTCCTGCACCTTTGTGACCTCTGCTCCTTGTAGCCTCACTGTTCCACTGGCCTCCCTCTCATTCACACACATGTACTCTGTCTTACTACGGCTGACTTTCATTCCTCTTCTTTCAAGTGAATACCTCCACCTCTCCAAGTTCTCTTCCACCTGTTCCCTGTTCTCACCACAGATCACAATGTCATCTGCAAACATCATAGTCCATGGGGATTCCTGCCTGACCTCATCTGTTAGTCGGTCCATCACCAGAGCAAACAAGAAGGGGCTCAGAGCCGATCCTTGATGCAATCCCACCTCCACCTTGAAGCTATCTGTCACTCCTACAGCACATCTCACCACTGTCCTGCTGTCCTCATACATGTCCTGTACCAGTCTAACATACTTTTCTGCCACTCCAGATTTCCTCATGCAATACCACACCTCCTCTCTTGGCACCCTGTCATATGCTTTTTCTAAATCCACAAACACACAATGGAGTTCTTTCTGACCCTCTCTGTACTTCTCTATCAACATCCTCAAAGCAAAGATGGCATCTGTGGTGCTCTTTCTTGGCATGAAACCATACTGCTGCTCACAGATAGTCACCTCTTGTCTAAGTCTTGCTTCCACAACTCTCTCCCAGATCTTCATCGTGTGGCTCATCAACTTAATTCCCCCGTAGTTGCTACAACTCTGTACATCACCCTTGTTCTTAAAAATGAGCACCAGCACACTTCTCCATTCTTCAGGCATTTACTCACCCTCAAATATTCCATTAAATATTTGAGTCAAAAACCTCACTGCCACCCCTCCAAGACATTTCCAAACCTCCACTGGTATGTCATCAGGTCCTACTGCCTTCCCCTTCTCCATTCTTTTCAGAGCTCTCCAGACTTCACCCTCGCTAATCTTTCCCACTTCCTGGTCCACAGTTTCTATGACTTCTACTCTTCTTTCACTTTCATTCTCTTCAAGCATTAACTCATCAAAGTAATCCTTTCATCTTCCCATCACACTCTCCTCACTTGTTAGAACATTCCATTCCCATCTTTAATAAGCCTAACCTGCTGCACATCCTTTCCAGCCTGATCCCTCTGTCTTGCCAATCGGTACAAGTCCTTCTCGCCCTCTTTAGTGTCCAGTCTCCCATACAACTCATTGTACGCCCTCTGCTTTGCCTTAGCTACTTCCCTCTTTGCTCTATGTCCCATCTCCTTATATTCCTGTCTCCTCTCTTCAGTCCTCTCACTGTCATATTTCTTCTTGGCTAATCTCTTTCTTTGAATGGCGTCCTGCACTTCACTATTCCACCACCAGGTTTCCTTATCATCCATTCTCTGTCCAGATGACACACCAAGTACCTTCCTACCTGTCTCTCTAATTACTGTTGCTGTAGTAGCCCAGTCACTTGGAAGCTCTTTCTTACCACCCAGAGCCTTTAACAGCTCGTCTCTGAATTTCTCACAACATTCTTCCTTCTTTAGCTTCCACCATTTGGTCTTCTTCTCTGATTTTACTCTTTTTCTCTTCTTCACAACAACAGTCATTCTATACACAACCATCCAATGCTGTCTGGCCATGCTCTCTCCTGCCACAACCTTACAGTCTCCAATGTCCTTCAGGTTTCCTCTTCTACACAGAATGTGGTCAACCTGTGTACTCCTTTCTTCATTGTTATAAGTCACTCTATGTTCCTCCCTCTTTTGGAAATAGGTATTGACTTGAACCATTTCCATTCTCTTGGCAAAATCCACCACTATCTGTCCTTCCTGGTTTCTTTCCTTGACACCAAACCTACCCATCACTTCCTCATCCCCTCTGTTTCCTTCACCAACATGTCCACTCAGGTCTGCTCCGATCACCACCCTTTCCTCCCTGGGAATAATAATAATAATTAATTCAATTTATAACGCACTTTTCATTACTGAAAATCTCAAAGTGCTACACATATATTGAATGCTACACACATTCATAAACCGGTGGCGGCAGACTACCATGCAAGGTGCTTTCCAGTCCTACCGGGAGCAACTCAGGGTTAAGTGTCTTGCCCAAGGACACAACGACACATGGTGCGGGTCCCGGGAGTCGAACCGCCAACTTTCCGATCGGGAGACGACTGCCATTACCACTACACCACGGCCGCCCATACTCTATCATCACTTCATCCAAATCTTTCCAAAATGTATCTTTCTCCTCCCCATCACATCCAACCTGTGGAGCATAACCACTGACTGTTTAGCATCAGACCTTCTACTTCTACCTTCAGACACATCACCCTATCTGACACTCTCTTCACCTCTACTACATTCTTTGCCAGCTCCTCCTTCAGGACCACCCCTACTCCATTTCTCTTTCTATCCACACCATGGTAAAACAGTTTGAACCCTGCTCCAATGCTGCGAGCCTTGCTGCCCTTCCACTTGGTCTCTTGGACACATAAAACATCTACCTTTCTTCTCTGCATCATGTCAGCCAGCTCTCTACCTTTGCCTGTCATTGTCCCCACATTTAGAGTTGCAACCCTCAGTCCTACATTCTTCACTTTCTTCTTTTCCCTCCTCATGGTCTTCGACTAACAGTAGCACAATTTCCACCAGCATTTTGTTTGTCAACAGCACCGGTGGCGGTCGTTGTTAACCCGGGCCCCAACCAATTTGGTATAGTTTCACTTTGATGAACTCACATTATGGTTTTGGCAAAAGTATTTTACATTGGATGCCATTCCTGACACAACCCTCACCATTTACCCGGGCTTGGGACCGGTACAAGAGGTACACTGGCTTGTGCTCCCCAGTGGCTGGTTTCTCCAGCAGTCTAAGCCTATAGCAACATAACTAAGGGAAAGCTCAGGAAACCCAAGCTGACACTAACTATGGGATTTATCAAAAAGAAAGTCTTATTCCCAGTCTTAAAACTGGACAATGTGTCAGTCTCATGGACAGAAACTGGAAATTGGTTCCACAAGAGAGGAGCCTGACAACTGAAAGATCTGCCTTCCATTCTGTTTTCGGAAACCCTAGGGACCATGAGTAAACCTGCAGTCTGAGCGTGAAGTGCTCTGTTAGGGAAAAAAATGGAACAATAAGATCTGTAATGTAAGATGGAGCTAGCTTGTTGAGAGCTTTGTAGGTTAGAAGTAGGATTTTGTGACCCCCATGACCCAAAAAGGAAGAAGCGGGTAAAGATATTGGACGGCTGGATGGCTAGCAGGGTTAGCAGCAGCACACATCTGTTTTATTTGTGGAGCATCGTCTGCAACTATGTTTAGGTTTGTGATTTGTGTTGTTGCAACATTGGTATCTGCATAACAGTGCATTGTAATGCAGTGAGCAATCACAATACAGTATATTTCATTGAAATTAAAGTTTCCTTAAGAAAATAAAAATATTTTTATTATATCATAAGGCTGCAGAAGAGGCAATTTTCCCAAGAACTCAATCTGCATAGAATGAGTTGGACATGGAAGTCAACATTTTATACAAGACAATAAAAAAAAAGATAAATATATCATTATGAGTGTTTTTTTTCTTTTAGAGAGATGCATTTCTTAAAATGTAAAGCTTTATCACTGCCTCTCATTATCCTGTGGGTATAAAAGCACTTCAATCGCCTACAATCGTCTAATGCAAAAGATCGGACAGTGATCTGCCAAGGCCAGATAGATCGATGGGAGTCATTCCAAACATGCTAAACTGGGCTTTGGCTTTAATGAAACTCTGCCTCCCTGGAGGCCAACACATAACGCAGAGAGATGGAGAGAGACTAAATGACTCTGTGCATGAGCCAACAAAGAAAATAACTCTCACTTCAATGGTTATAAGTGCAATGCTGAGAGTCGACAAGTTCATACATCCTTGCAAAGGACTTTACTTGTTTATTTTTTCCAAGCATGTAGAAATTGTATGAAAGTGTTAGTAGCAGCAAACTTGCTGTTTTTACAATAAATGGAAAAGGAAGGCTTGGAACCAAATTATTGCACAGCAGTTTGAATAATGTCTGTTTGACAGTGAGATGAGAAAAACTGACAAGTTTTGAATTAACATTTTTACAAGGTGAAGATTTTATTAAAGCAACATGAAAAGAAGGAACCCAGACCCAGACCAGTGGTCATTCCGTATGTTGCGGGAGTTTCAGAGACATTGAGACGTTTATTTTCTAAACACAACGTCCCAGTGGCTTTTAAACCCCAAAATACATTACGACAAAGACTGGTTCATCCCAAAGATCCAGTCCCCCGGCACAAACAGAGTAATATTGTGTATGCTGTTCAGTGTCAGGAGGGCTGTGATCAGTCTTACATCGGGGAAACTAAACAGCCACTGGCCAAAAGGATGGCCCAGCACAGAAGATCAACATCATCAGGTCAGGACTCTGCGGTCTACACTCATCTCCAGGCCAGCGGTCACTCTTTCAGGGATGAAGATGTTCACATCCTTGATAGAGAGGAACAATGGTTTGAGAGAGGAGTAAAGGAGGCCATCTTTGTGAAAAGAAACCGTCCATCATTAAACAGAGGTGGAGGCCTCCGGGTTCAACTGTCCCCCACTTACAATGCTGTTATTGCTAGTATCACTCAGCCCTCTGTGAATAGCAAACAACCATCAGGGTGTTAACGATCCATCGTCAGGCTGATGGTCCTCCTTGATCATGTGAGCAGCTGGTTTCGGCTGTCATCAGCCAACTGGTTGATCCACTGTGGGAGGGTGCTATTTATAAGACTGAGCTGAACACAGCTTCTCAGACTGAGGAAGTCTTTCGGACGAAAGACGAAACGTTTCTACAGTTTTTTTTTTGCTTTGTTTTGTTTTGTTTTTTGAATGTCCAGAGGACCAGACTTAGCTTTTTTGGATTTTTCTACCTGGATTATTGAGCATGCATCAGGGTAACATACAAAATACAGTAGTTTGTTTGACTAAATTACAAACACATGAGGATTGTGGTCCAAATAATTAAACTGCAAGATGTCTCTGTTCTTTTTCCAAAGTTTATCTGGAAACGTGTTCACCAGATCCAGATATCGTTGAGAGAGGAGTAAAGGAGGCCATCTTTGTGAAATTGGAATTGGCCACAGCTGCGTTAATGGAGAGGACGCTGGCGTGATGTCGTGATGTTCGCCGCTTCTCCACGCTGAAAAGTTGTTTTACTGTTGCTATTTTTTTATTTTTGGACATTTATCTGGACTTATTTTGTTCAGTGGTTTTTTATTTTTTTATCAAGGACTTTACGGACAGCTTGGTTAGTACTTCCTAACCGGAATATTGGGCTGTCTGCCTCCTGTCAAACTCCAGCACAAACCTTGCACAAACTTTGCTTGGAGAACTACGTGGCTGCAGTTTTTGTTTTGCTTACCTGCTGCTTCTGTCAACCTCCTGTGTCGTCTGGACCGTTCTGGACTTTCTCCTGTGCTCCTCTTCGAGTCATGCTCATTCAAGTTACATCTCACTGCTTGGTTATTTCTCTCGGAGCCGTGGGTCTGCTGTTAGCGGCTAGCTCTGTGCTAGCTTCCCCCGGCTTGGCTGGTGCGATGTTGACCTACTCCGCTTCGCAGCTGCTTGGACTTAACAACTGCTCCATTCCACCTTCTGTTTCCATCATCAAACAACTGGGACTTCTGCGTAGACCTCGTTACATCCATAGAAGCTCTCGAAAGAAATCCGTTTATTCTCGCTCTGAATTGATTCCGTCCGGGAGACGTGTCGCACCTCAACTACGTCATCAGAACGCTGCGTCTGTAGTCCCTTGTAGTCCGCAGCGCACGAGGTGGCAAGGAAAACGTGGAGTGGATTTCAGTCTGCTTAAACCGGTTCAAAAAGCTCCTACACCAACTGGCATTAAAATAGAACTTTTCAATGTACAATCACTATCCAATAAATCATGTCTAATTCATGATCACATT
The DNA here is from genome assembly GCA_038048925.1 of Garcialebias charrua. NCBI lineage: Eukaryota > Metazoa > Chordata > Actinopteri > Cyprinodontiformes > Rivulidae > Garcialebias > Garcialebias charrua. The sequence goes on from JBBPBX010060193.1 coordinate 15,994, forward strand.
CTGGAGAAAAACTTGGACTTCATGTGCCTCACAGAAACCTGGCATCAACCAGACGTGTTCAGTTCTCTGAATGAAGCTTGTCCCTCTGGATATAGTTATCTGCAGAGAGCCCGCAGCACTGGCCGCGGTGGTGGTCTGGCTGTAATTTACCGCAGTAATTTAAAATTGTCACATCTGTCTTCTCATAATTTTTCTTCTTTTGAATGCTTGGCCTTCAACTTCAAAGCCCCACTCCTGATGAACGTTATATTGATTTATAGACCTCCCAAACCACATGTTTCATTTAACTCAGAAATGCATGACCTCCTCACTTTTTTCTGCACCTCCCCTGTAAAAACTATTTTTCTTGGCGATCTAAATATCCACATGGACAATTCCTCTTCCCCTCTGGCTACAGATTTTAAGTCTCTTTTGGAATCTCTCAACCTCACCCAACATGTGGACGCCCCTACGCACAACAGGGGGCATACTCTGGATTTGGTGATTACAGACACTGTACTCATCAATAACTTGTCTGTATATGACCTGGGTGTCTCAGACCACAGGGTCATCTCCCTGGAAGTGCCTTCAACTTCGCCTGCTTCTAACCCAAAAAGACCTATCCAGTTCCGTGACTATAAAAACATTTCCCCTGATGTTTTGTCTGCTGATCTTCACGCCCTGACCGCTGTCAATCACTCATCTGCAGATGACTCTGTGGATTATTACAACCAATCTCTCCAGGAGCTTCTGGACCTACATGCTCCCTTGAAGTCAAGACTGGTGTCTTTCTCCCGTTCAGCCCCTTGGTACACTGATGAGCTGCGCAGGATGAAGGCAACTGGCCGTGCTATTGAGAGACGTGTAAAATCATCTGGTCTCTCTGTGCATAAGCAAGCGTACAAAGAACATCAGAAAGCGTACGCCTATTCGCTTAAAGAAGCACGCTCCAAATATTATTCCAACATCATCAACACCTGCCCTGGAAACTCTAAACAGCTCTTCTCCACAATAACTCATCTGCTTAATCCCATTAAACAAACTCATGAGGACTCTGTTCAAAAATGCAACCTGTTCCTTTCATCATTTAAAAACAAAGTTGACACTATCAGATCTCAGCTCCACAACCTCCCTGATCTTAGTGTACCATCTACCCGTCTGCTTTCTGGGACCCTGAGCAGCTTTGATGAAGTCGTTCAGAGTGAGGTAGAGACCATCCTCAAGAAAATGAAGCCTTCATCCTGCGCCCTGGATCCCTTCCCCTCGTCTCTCATAAAATCCAATCACTCTGCAATAAGCCCATTAATCACACAAATAATAAACAAGTCTCTACAATCTGGTCATGTTCCATTGCCTCTAAAAACTGCCATCATTAGGCCTCTTCTGAAAAAATCTAATTTGGATCCCGACATTTTTTCTAATTACCGCCCAATTTCCCACCTCCCATTTCTGTCCAAAGTGCTGGAGAAAGCAGTTGCTGCTCAGCTGCAGGACCACCTACAACAACACTCCCTGTATGAGAAATTCCAGTCTGGATTCAGAGCAGCTCACAGTACTGAGACTGCACTGCTGAGAGTAACAAATGATGTCCTCATGGCTGCTGACACTGGTTCTCCCTCCATCCTTGTCCTCCTTGACCTCACTGCAGCCTTCGACACTGTGGACCATAATATCCTCCTCCACCGTCTTCATGTGGAGGTCGGTCTCTGTGACATTGTCCTGGACTGGTTCAGATCTTTCCTCTCCGATAGGCTGGAATGTGTTAGCCTTGGCAATGCCACTTCCCAGACAGTCGGTGTCTCCTGTGGTGTCCCTCAGGGGTCAGTTCTGGGGCCCCTGCTGTTTTCCCTCTACATGCTGCCTTTAGGTCAAATTATCAATCAGTTCAACATTTCTTTTCACTGCTATGCCGACGACACACAGCTTTACATCAGGACTGGAACATCATCATCATCCCTATCTCCGTCTTCACTCACTGTTCTCTCTGCCTGCCTGGAGGAAATAAAGGCATGGATGAATCAGAATTTTCTTCAATTAAACTGCTCGAAGACTGAGGCCATATTGATTGGCACCCCTCACCAGATACAAACATCAACTTTAACAACAATCTCCTTCTCTGGTCAAGACATCCCCCTCTCCACCTCTGTTACAAATCTTGGAATAAAAATGGACTCTCATCTTACATTTGAAAATCACATTAAGCATCTGTTTAAAACCTGCTTCTTCCATCTTCGAAACATCTCCAGACTTCGCCCTTCTCTGACTTTTCCTGATGCTGAGAAACTCGTCCATGCCTTTGTCTCCTCCAGGCTCGACTACTGCAACTCCCTGTTTATTGGTATCCCTGGCAAAAACCTTCAGAAACTTCAATACATTCAAAACAGTGCAGCAAGGATTCTGTTGAGAGTTCGTAAATTTGAACATATTACACCCATTCTCCATAACCTCCATTGGCTTCCTGTCACCTACAGAATTCAATACAAAACTGCTCTCATTACCCATCAATGCTTGCACGGCACTTCACCTGACTATCTAAAGGACATTCTTGCACCATATTCATCCACCCGGTCTCTACGATCACAGAACAGTAATTTCCTTCATATTCCTCGGACCAAATTGAGGACCATGGGAGACCGAGCATTCTGTGTGGCTGCCCCCCGCCTGTGGAACTCCCTCCCTGATGACCTGAGAGCTCCACAGTCACTGGTTGACTTTAAAAGCAGCATAAAGACTTTTCTTTTTAAGCAAGCCTATTCTGCCTCCACATGATTTTATCTTTGATCTTAGCTGATATCATTATTGATTTTACTTGATTTTATCACTTGTTTTATTTTATTTATTTTTTAAGCAAGCCTAATCTGCATCCACATGATTTTATCTTTGATCTTAGTTGATATTATTATTGATTTTATTTGATTTTATCACTTGTTTTATTTTGATCTTTGCTTTATTACACTTTGTAGCACTTTGAGATTTTTATTAATGAAAAGTGCATTATAAATGGAATTCATTATTATTATTATTATTATCGTGTTCAGTAGAAGGCTTGAGAGCACTTTTGAACTGATCCCGTAACCTTAAAGTTGTGTGACAAGTGCAATATCAGTGGAATATGCAGTGATACCTCACTTATCACAGGAGTTATGTTCCAGAGACCCCCATGGTAGGTGAAAATCGGCAAAGTAGCAGAAATATATTTATTTTATTATTTATATAAATATTAAAGCTTAATAAACCCTTCCAACACATCTACATACCTTTCCCACTCTCTAATTAACCTTTCCCTGTAAAGAATTTAGCGTAGGATCCGGAAATTCATCCAGACAGAGTGCGTTCAATAAGCTTTAGTTTGAAAATACTGGTGGGAGTCTTGCCCCTGTCTGACGCCTGCCAAGTGTCCAACAGGGGCAAGGCAAAACATGGAAAATCCAGGGCACAGAAACTTGGTCAGATCAGTCAGGAGAATGCGATAATCTGACATTTACTTGTGCAACACTTTCAATAATCTGATGCCAGATAGCGAAGACAAAGGGTGCTGATATGCTCCAACCACCAGGTGAGAAGAATTATGCAGATTACGGTACTGTGGAGCAGGTGGGCGTGATGAACAGACAGGCAGGAATCATGACATCACCACTCTTATAAACACTTCTTATGCTCTTAAACACTTTAGCGATGATAACGATCATGATGAGATGAATAAACAGTACTGCACAACATGTAATTTACACACAATATAAAAAAATCTGCAATGCACTGAAGCCACAATAAGTGAACCGCGATATACTGTAGTGAGGGACAACTATAAGGGCTAACTTGATATACTTTACAATAACAAAGTTAGGCTTAGCTTAAAGATAAATAAATGTTTCAGGAGTCTGTTGCTTCTTATTTTTAGATTAGATGACGTGTGTAATATTTGTGGTCATCTATCTCTATTTTATTTATTTATTTTGGACAGATTCAGGTTTGGTTTATTTGTCATGTACAAAATCAACACACGGTCAACAATGCAATGAAATGCTCAGGACAAGAAGAACCGTCTCGACTCGTCAAAAAACAACAACAACTAGAAAACCAAAGCATGCAGCAAAAATACTAAAAACATACTAAAATACTACTAAATACTAAAAACATACACAAATACTACTACAATACTAAAAACATACAAAAAATACTACTAAAATACTAAAACATACTAAAAATACTACTAAAATACTAAAACCATACTAAAATACTATAAAAACTACTTACATACTAAAAACATACTAAAATACTACTAAAATACTAAAAAGCAAGGTGCCAAAGTTGAAAAAGAAATACATCTACAGTGTGGTTCGGTTAGCAGTGAAGTTCTTTCAACATCATGGTTCTGTTCTGTTAGCGGTGTGGTCTTGTTAGCAGCTTAGCAGGTCTTGTTAGCAGGTCCAGTCTGCATCTTGAAGGTACTTTGAGACATGGTGTGTGGGACTCTTTAGGTTGAATTGGGGGCTTTTTGGCCAAAGTTGGATGCCCTGATATTGACTGACACTTGTTGTAAAATGCCTCTACTGAAATGGCACAGAGGTAGAAAAATGTCTACTCCATCATCAAACAGACAAAACTCCCCATCGAGTTGGTTTAAGAAATCTCTACCTTTTCTTCGTCTGCATGTCGAGTGACAGACGACCGGTCAACCACAGTGACTCATTGATGTGACTCCTGCTCTACAGGTCGACATGACTCAGCACCCATCTCTCCGTTTTAGTCATACATTTCTCTCTCTTTCAGTCATCATTTCATCTTTTTCACACTGTGCAGAGATGCCCCGCAGGCCTGTTCATGATAGTATTACATCTAGTCAAATAAAATAAAAGTCCAAGATTTGTGTTGGGTTTTAAAAGTGCTCTAACCAAGCAGAAGTTTAAATACGACATCTGTCTCCATTTCGCTTAACATTTACTGAGCAGTCATACAAAGTTGAAAACTAACAAAACATTGTCATTAAGTTTCCACACCTTTTAGTGACAACGGTTTAATATATATATATATTTTTTTTTTTTTTTACAATTATTTAGGGGGTCTTAAGATGACTTGTTTTGTAAATATTAACTATTGAAATAAACCGAATTGAACTGATTTGATTGCAACATTCATCACAATATGCCATAATGAAAATAAACTAGTTTGCTGGTAAGAAGATGGTTTCTGGGGCCCGCTGTCTCCCCCATCAACTTCTCTTAGACAGCCATGCTAAAATGGTGTAAAACATAAAAATTAATGCTCAGTAATCCAGGTGCAAATCCAACAATGTTCAGTCAGGTCATCTGGATAGTTTTTTTTATTTGCTCTGACGGTTTGTCCTTCATCCAAATGACTTCATCAGTCCGAGAAGCCACAAACAAACTGGAGTCCCACAAGCACCAACTCTCATAGTGGGGGAAAAAAAAAATTGCTGATGATAATATGGTTTCTGGAGCCCACCCTCTCCCCCATCAACTCCTCTAAGGCAGCCATGCCAAAATCAATCATTTTGATTATTAATTAACTTAAAAACTGTTTTTAAGTGCAAGC
>JBBPBX010060194.1:0-13784 GCA_038048925.1 Garcialebias charrua
AAGGAGATCGGGCTCGTGAGCGCGTGCGGGATCATCGTCGGTAAGTCTCTTTGATCAGTGAAAGATGTGAGACTTCCAGCGCGGTCTTTCTGTTCTCAACTTGTTGCAAATGACGTCTGTGGTGTCTACATTTTTGTAGTGGGCATACCGTGCTTAGAAACCAAAGTACACTGTAGTAAAGTGTAACCATCCATCCATCCATCCATCTTCTTCCGCTTATCCGGGGTCGGGTCGCGGGGGTAGCAGCCTAAGTAGGGAGGCCCAGACTTCCCTCTCCCCAGCCACTTGGAGCAGCTCCTCCGGGGGAATCCCAAGGCGTTCCCAGGCCAGCCGAGAAACATAGTCCCTCCAGCGTGTCCTGGGTCTTCCTCTGGGTCTCCTCCCGGTGGGACATGCCCGGAACACCTCACCAGGGAGGCGTCCAGGAGGCATCCTAACCAGATGCCCGAGCCACCTCAACTGGCTCCTCTCGATGTGGAGAAGCAGCGGCTCTACTCCGAGTCCCTCCCGGATGACTGAGCTTCTCACCCTATCTCTAAGGGAGAGTCCAGCCACCCTGCGGAGAAAACTCATTTCAGCCGCTTGTATCCGAGATCTTGTTCTTTCGGTCATAACCCAAAGCTCATGACCATAGATGAGGGTGGGAACGTAGATCGATCGGTAAATTGAGAGCTTTGCCTTTTGACTCAGCTCTCTCTTCACCACGACAGACCGGTACAGCGCCCGCTTCACTGCGGACGCTGCACCTATCCGCCTATCGATCTCACGCTCCAGTTTTCCCTCATTCGTGAACAAGATCCCGAGATACTTAAACTCCTCCACTTGGGGCAGGACCTCCTCCCCGACCCGGAGAGGGCATGCTACCCTTTTCCGGCTCAAGACCATGGCCTCGGATTTGGAGGAACTGATCCTCATCCCGGCCGCATCACACTCGGCTGCAAACCGCTCCAGTGAAAGTTGTAAATCACGAACTGATGAAGCCAGTAGGACCACATCATCTGCAAAAAACAGAGAAGCGATTCTAAGGTCACCAAAACGGATCCTCTCAACACCTTGGCTGCGCCTAGAAATTCTGTCCATAAAAGTTATGAACAGAATCGGTGACAAAGGGCAACCTTGGCGGAGTCCAACTCTCACCGGAAACGAGCCTGACTTACTGCCGGCAATGCGGACCAAGCTCTGACACCGGTCGTACAGGGACCTAACAGCCCATATCAATGGGCCTGGTACCCCATACTCCCGGAGTACCCCCCACAGAACCCCCCGAGGGACGCGGTCGAATGCCTTCTCCAAGTCCACAAAGCACATGTAAACTGGTTGGGCAAACTCCCACGCACCCTCCAGGACCCTGCTGAGGGTGTAGAGCTGGTCCAGTGTTCCACGACCAGGACGAAAACCACACTGCTCCTCCTGAATCCGAGGTTCGACTATCCGACGGACCCTCCTCTCCAGAACCCCTGAATAGACCTTACCAGGGAGGCTTAAGAGTGTGATCCCCCTATAGTTGGAACACACCCTACGGTCCCCCTTTTTGAATAGGGGAACCACCACCCCAGTCTGCCAATCCAAGGGAACTGCCCCCGATGTCCACGCGATATTGCAGAGTCGCGTAAGCCAACACAACCCTACAACATCCAGAGCCCTAAGGAACTCCGGGCGAATCTCATCCACCCCCGGAGCCTTGCCACCGCGGAGCTTTTTAACCACCTCGGCGACCTCAGCACCAGAGATTGGAGAACCCGACCCAAAGTCCCCAGGCTCCGCTTCCTCAGTGGAAGACGTGCCAGTAGGATTGAGGAGGTCTTCGAAGTATTCCGCCCACCGACTCACAACATCCCGAGTTGAGGTCAGCAGCACGCCACCCCCACCATAAATGGTGTTGGTCGCGTACCTCTTTCCCCCCCTGAGACGCCGGATGGTGGACCAGAATCGCCTCGAAGCCGTACGGAAGTCATTCTCCATGGCCTCTCCGAACTCCTCCCACGCCCGAGTTTTTGCCTCAGCAACCACCCGAGCCGCATGCCGCTTGGACTGCCGGTACCTATCAGCTGCTTCCGGGGTCCCACAAGCCAAAAAGGCCCAATAGGACTCCTTCTTCAGCCTGACAGCATCCCTCACTGCCGGTGTCCACCACCGGGTTCGAGGGTTGCCACCACGACAGGCACCAACAACCTTGCGGCCACAGCTCCGATAAGCTGCCTCGACAATAGAGGCGCGGAACACGGCCCACTCGGACTCCATGTCCCCCGCCTCCCTCGGAACGTGTTCAAAGCTCTCCCGGAGGTGGGAGTTAAAGCTCCGTCTTACGGGAGACTCTGCCAGACGTTCCCAGCAGACCCTCACAATACGTTTGGGTCTGCCAGGTCTGACCGGCATCCTCCCCCACCATCGGAGCCAACTCACCACCAGGTAGTGGTCAGTTGACAGCTCCGCCCCTCTCTTCACCCGAGTGTCCAAGACATGCGGCCGCAGATCAGATGAGACGACAACAAAGTCGATCATCGAACTGCGACCTAGGGTGTCCTGGTGCCAAGAGCACATATGGACACCCTTATGCTTAAACATGGTGTTCGTTATGGACAATCCATGACGAGCACAGAAGTCCAACAACAGAACACCACTCTGGTTCAGATCAGGGGGGCCGTTCCTCCCAACCACACCCCTCCAGGTCTCACTGTCATTGCCCACGTGAGCGTTGAAGTCCCCCAGTAGAACAAGGGAGTCCCCAGGAGGCGCACTCTCCAATACCCCCTCCAAGGACTCCAAAAAGGGTGGGTAGTCTGAGCTGCCGTTTGGTGCATAGGCACAAACAACAGTCAGAGCCCGTCCCCCCACACGTAGGCGAAGGGAGGCTACCCTCTCGTTCACCGGGGTGAACCCCAACGTACAGGCACCAAGATGGGGGGCAACCAGTATGCCCACTCCTGCTCGGCGCCTCTCACCAGGGGCAACTCCAGAGTGGAAGAGTGTCCAACCCCTCTCAAGGAAACTGGTTCCAGAGCCAGAGCCATGCGTTGAGGTGAGTCCGACTATTTCTAGTCGGAAACTCTCAACCTCACACACTAGCTCAGGCTCCTTCCCCACCAGAGAGGTGACATTCCATGTCCCAATGGCCAGCTTCTGTAGCCGAGGATCAGACCGCCAGGGTCCCCGCCCTCGGCCACCACCCATCTCACATTGCACCCGACCCCTTTGGACTGTGTAAAAAAAAAAGTGTAACCGTCAATTTATTTTGATTTTAAGCATATTGAACAGTTCCAAATTTCTCTGATGCTTATATTTGAATAAATGAACAACAAACTTTGTACAACAGCTGGCTTTGTATTAAAAACATGTTATATAATTTATAAAACAGTATCAAAGAAAAGTACTGCACACCAATAGATTGTTACAGAACTGTTTAACTGTCGTTTAACGTATCAATGACATGTAATGGTATGTCATGTACCATTGGGCACTTTTAAGTGGGTATACTGAAATTCTTAAGTTTTTCTAGTGGGTATACTCCATATACCCGAGTATCACGTAGACTACACCACTGCGTAGACTACACCACTGCGTAGACTACACCACTGCGTAGACTACACCACTGGTCATAACTGACCTCACCTGGAGCGCTCAGACTGTATGTTGAAGATCTCAGCCAACTACCACTTTGAGCTGTGGCAGCCACCTTTAGGCTTGACCCCCAGTTGACGTACATCCACTGCGTTGCATGTTGTCCAGTGGTTCATGGCATTTTTTTTTAAATTTATTTATTCATTTTAAAAGGATAACAACAAAAAATAAGAGGAAAAAAAGCAATACAAACAATTACAACAACAACAAAATACAGACAATTTAAAATAAAATACAAGCAATTTAAAATGAAAGGAGCAGAAAGAAGAAGGAATCTTATTAGGCTATATCTGCCCCCACTCTTCACACAATTAGCTCTAAACTTTGGTATGGTAGTAGCTGAGAGTCACCCTCATCTTGTTTTCTGAGCACTAACGGATCACACCAAAACTGGTTTGAAATATTGCCATTAAAGCTGCTATATGTAACTTTTCTAACAATATATTTTTAACATATTTCTTCACTCTGTCACTAGATTGATGTTAGAGAGGTAATCTCTGAAAAAAACTAAAAAAAAATATTGTCCCCTTGCTTCTCCAGGTGGTAAATAAGCATTTCTAAAAAGAAAAAGTGACCCGCCATTTTCCAGCCAATAAAAACAAAGTTTGTAACCAGCCAATAAAAACCGAGCTTGAATTCGAATCAGCCAATAAAAACAGAGCTTGAATTTGAATTTTAACAGACCACAAGGGGGCAGTGCCATATATGGCTCTGAGGGGGAGGGATCAGAATGCTTTGCTTGTTGAAATTTTTTCTAAGTGCTGATGTTCTACAGAAACTGCAGACTCCACCTTTATCAAATGATTATTTACAAGTAAGATAACAAAATGAAACACTGTAGATTATTCAAATACTAATACAGTATACATCTTAACATTTTAACCTTTCAACATTTTACACTAATACATCATATATAATTTTCGAGCAATTTAGCCTTAACCATTTTTTTGAATGTATACATTGATTTTGCATTCTTAACATTACTTTCCAGAACATTCCACAATCCAGTTCCCGGGCATATTTTGCTAACAGGGATGATGGTTTAAGTAGAGCTAAAATAAATTTTGCACATTGAGCTCTCATACCTCAGCTACTACCACACAGTCGGCTGTAGCCTTTTTTGTGTTTCCCAAGGTCACTTGGCTGTGGCAGCCATCTTGAACCAGTTGACATGAAAACATAGTAACTGCATGTGGTAAAAATCTCATGAACCAGTGTTTTATGAGATATTTTGCTAACAAACACCACTTAAAGGTTCAGTCTGCAGTTTCTGTAGAACTGCAGCACTTAGAAAAAATTTCAACAAGCAAAGCATTCTGATCCCTCCCCCTCAGAGCCATATATGGCTCTGCCCCCTTGTGGTCTGTTGAAATTTGAATTCAAGCTCTGTTTTTATTGGCTGATTCAAATTCAAGCTCGGTTTTTATTGGCTGGTTACAAACTTTGTTTTTATTGGCTGGAAAATGGCGGGTCACTTTTTCTTTTTAGAAATGCTTATTTACCACCTGGAGAAGCAAGGGGACAATATTTTTTTTTAGTTTTTTTCAGAGATTACCTCTCTAACATCAATCTAGTGACAGAGTGAAGAAATATGTTAAAAATATATTGTTAGAAAAGTTACATATAGCAGCTTTAATGGCAATATTTCAAACCAGTTTTGGTGTGATCCGTTAGTGCTCAGAAAACAAGATGAGGGTGACTCTCAGCTACTACCATACCAAAGTTTAGAGCAGTGTCTGTAAAATTAGCTGAGTTAAGGTAATTTTTGGTGTTTTCTAAGGTCAATAGCTGCAGCAGCCATGTTGATCGAGTCCAAAAGTTAATCATTTGACGACGTAAATTCAATAATTGTGTTCAGAGTTTTGTTCAATCTGTATAAAATCAACTTTGTATTGACTTCATACACTTAAAAACTCATAAAGTCCAACAAAAACACTAATCTGGACACATGTAGGCATGAAAAGGTCTCACACAGATTTACTTCTATAAAGTCCCACTCAGTGTAAGAATGTCGGGCCCTTCGCCCCGTAGATGTCCTGTTTATATCTATCATCATCTCTCTGCAGGCTGAGTGTCGTCTCACTCCACGCAGCCGATCAGTTCGTTCAAGACGGTTTGTGCGCTCACATGAGCGACTTGTGAGGCCGCTCGCCATGGCAGGTGTGAAACGTGTCTCTAACTGCGGCGTTGCTCCCTCGTCTGATAATAATACAACTCATGGTGTTTCAAAGTTCATGCTCAATAATCCAGGTTTAAAAAAAAAATCCACCAAAGTTCAGTCAGGTCATGTTTTCCACTGGAGACACCAGGAGCCAGGAGCATTAGACACTGATGTGTCACTGGTTTGCAACTGGTCTTTTCAAATGGAAATGGTTTGTTTATTTTTTATGTAAGAAAACTGTTTGAAATGGAAAAAAAAAAACTAATTTAAAAAATAAAACTCAAGATTTGTATACTGTAATGTGTAACGTAATTTTCTTCTTGTTAGAATTGATGTTAATTATAAATTTGTATAGAGAAAAAGTTCAATTCAGGAACCAATATCGAAGTGAAGGTGTCGGTATCGAAAAGTTTTGAACGATACCCAGCCCTAAGGACTTTGTCAGACCAAGGAACCACAAACAAACTCAGTCCCACAAGCAGCGCACTCCCATAGTGAACCAACCCGTTTGTTGGTGATAAGATGGTTTCTGGGGCCCGCCCTCTCCCCTGTCTGCTCCTCTGAGGCAGCCATAGCCAAAGTGGTTATCTTTAGGGATAATCTTTATCTAACCATCTTATCACCAGTTAGTCCACTATGGGAGTGTGTTACTTGTGGGACTGAGTTTGTTGTGGCTCCTCGGACTGATGAAGTCCTTTGGATGAAGGGTGAAATGTGTCAACAACAAAAGCAACAACAACAACAAAAAGAACCCGTCCAGATGACCTGACTGAACTTTGTTGGGTTTCCTGTTAAGTCTGGTCCTCTGGACAGTCAAAAAACAAAAATACTGTAGAAACATTGCGTCTTTCATCCGAAGGACTTCTTTAGTCTGAGGAGCTGTTTTCATCTCAGTCTAGCTGTTCACATGATCAAGGAGGACCATCAGCCTAACAATTGATCGTTAGCACCCTGATGGTTGTTTGCTATTCACAAGGGGCTGAGTGATACTAGCAATAACAGCAATGTAGGAGGGGACAGTTGAACCAGGAGGCCTCCACCTCTGTTTAATGATGGACAGGTTCTTTCACAAAGGGCCTCCTTTACTCGTTTATACAATTCTTTGTTTTCTGAACCCGTCCAGAGGACCTGACTTAACTTTTTTAGACTTTTCTACCTGGATTATTGAGCATGCATCAGGATATTTCCTGATGTTTGTGTCTATTAGGCTTAAAACATCTCAAGAAGAAGCAGACCGAGATCAAGTTTGGTCCTGATCAATTTGAAGTGTGTAAAACATAAAAATTGTTATTGCAAAAAGCATTATCTGATGACAATGGGGTAATAATGGCTGTGCTTGTGTTTTAGTAAAGTATCTCATAACACACCAGAGAGCTTTCAATAAAACTTTCAGATTGTAATTGCTGGATGTACATTTCAGATCTCTCCCTTTTGGAGTCAGTCGCGTTCAAGATGGCCGCAGCAGCTATAGCTAACACAAAAATGTCCACAACTCAGTCAAACTGACAGACATTGAGCTAAAATTTGGTGTGGTAGTAGCTGAGCATCAGCCCCAACATGTACATTTAGTGCGACACATCACGCAACATCTTTGCTGAAAATTGGCAATAGCTGTTGGCATGATCTATACCTGTTAGCAAAATATTTCATGCGCCATCAGACAAATTCTAACAAAACTCTAAGGAAGTTATCACCGGATGTCCAGCTGATTAGGAGTCAAGCTAATTCAAGATGGCTGCCATACCTGAGCAACCTTAGCCAACACTGTGACAACAGATGTAGAGATGTGGAGCTAAAATGTGTTATAGCTCGGAGAATTTAACAGCGCGGCAACATGTTTTGTGAACTCTCACAACATTGCAGGGGGCTGTGCATAATGACGATTACACGGTCGCTCGTTTCAGCACTTCTTCATGCTAAACTTGTGTTGTTGCCCTCAACGTGTCGAAAATGAAGGAATAAAACAATCGCTTGTTCAGAGGGGCATTAAAGATAAAACCGATATCGGACTGATAAGATAGGGTGTCCACAGGAAGTGTGGTGATGTCCTCAGGTTGACCGCCAAGAGATCAGATGACTCATCCCAAGTGTTTCCACGGTAACGGGCAGGAAAGAGGGCAGAGGAGGTGACGTGTGTGTGAACAGTGTTTTGTAGAGAGGTTTGCTAAAAGGAGAGAGAAGTTATGGAGAGTGTGACGTCTAACCTCACTGAATCCAGTCGGCTGTTTAACCTCCATCAGTGAATTGTTCCCATGTGCCACAGCCTGCAGTATTCAGACGTTGTGGTGGTCTTTTCTGTTTGAGACACGTTTCGTTCATGAAGTTCAGCTCCTTTTTTCCCCCGCTCTAAGCATGTGTTGAACATTATGGTCACAAACTCCATCAGCCCTGTTGGGATCTGTTTCCAGAATGCTGCAGGGGTCAAATAATAGATCTAATAGATCTGTTACACGTCAGACTTTCTTGTTATCACGTTTCTTTTAGTTAATTTAGTTAATTTAGTTTCTTTTAGTTAATGCAAAATTTATTCAGGCTTCAAAAAATATATTTATTTCAAGTCGAAGTGCTACAGCGATCCATTGACTACAAATTTTAGTTTGACTTCTGTAGCTTTTAGCTTTTATTAGCCAACCGCTAAATGTGGCTTTTAGTTCAGCTTCTGTAGCTTTTAGCTTTTATTAGCCAACTGCTAAATGTGGCTTTTAGTTCAGCTTCTGTAGATTTGAGCTTTTACTCTATTAGCCAACTGCTAAATGTAGCTTTTAGTTCGACTTCTGTAGCTGTTAGCTTTTATTAGCCAACCACTAAATGTGGCTTTTAGTTCAGCTTCTGTAGCTTTTAGCTTTTATTAGCCAATCGCTAAACGTGGCTTTTAGGTCAGCTTCTGTAGCTTTTAGCTTTTATTAGCCAACTGCTAAATGTAGCTTTTAGTTTGACTTCTGTAGCTTTTAGCTTTTATTAGCCAACTGCTAAATGTGGCTTTTAGTTCAGCTTCTATAGCTTTTAGCTTTTATTAGCCAACCGCTAAATGTAGCTTTTAGTTTGACTTCTATAGCTTTTAGCTTTTATTAGCCAACTGCTAAATGTAGCTTTTAGTTTGACTTCTGTAGCTTTTAGCTTTTATTAGCCATTTGCTAAATGTGGCTTTTAGTTCGACTTCTGTAGTTTTTAGTTTTTATTAGCCAACCGCTAAATGTGGCTTTTTGTTCAACTTCTGTAGCATTTAGCTTTTATTAACCAACTGCTAAATGTGGCTTTTAGTTCAGCTTCTGTAGCTTTTAGCTTTCATTAGCCATTCACTAAATGTGGCTTTTAGTTTGACTTGCACTAATGTTTGTATTACATCACTGCCTATAATCATAATACTGTTTACATTCTCTGTTTACATTTATTAATACTGTTTACTTTTATTACTACTGCTTACATGTAACTACTACTGTTTACATTTACACTACTCTAATATCTACACCACTGCTGATACATATACAGTGTGCTCTGAACGGTCTTATTTAGGGATGCCCAATGTGCCTTACTGCATATGCCACTTTTTGCCTCTATAACAACATCAACTACTACCTCATACATATACTGTGTACATTAACTCATACGCTGCTTTGCCACTTTGCAAATGTCAATGCTAGAAACCTTTAGTTTATTTTAGTTATACTTTTTATACTCTTTTTTTATACTAGTATGCAAAAACTCAGGACAGTATTATGTTCATTAAATGTTTAATGTTTTAGTTTTAGAGTTGGTGTAAATTTTCATACTCTTATTCCACTATGCAAAAAACTCAGGACAGTGTTAGTTTTACTATTTTATGCTTATGTCAATTATTATATGTTTCAGTGTTTCAATGTTTAGATGTTTACTGTTGCACCGAGGGACTGAGAGAAACGCAATTTCGGTCCTGTGTATGTCCTGTACAGTACATATTGCAGATCTGACAATAAAGTTGACTTTGACTTTGACTTTGACTTTGACTTCTGTATCCTTTTAGCTTTTTTAGCCAACTGCTAAATGTAGCTTTTAGTTCAACTTCTGTAGCTTTTAGCTTTCATTATAGCCATTCGCTAAATGTGGCTTTTAGTTCGACTTCTGTAGCTTTTAGCTTTTGTTAGCCAACCGCTAAATGTGGCTTTTTATTAAACTTCTGTAGCATTTAGCTTTTATTAGCCAACTGCTAAATGTGACTTTTTGTTCAACTTCTGTAGCATTTAGCTTTTATTAGCCAACTGCTAAATGTGGCTTTTATTTTGACTTCTGTAGCTTTTAGCTTTCATTAGCCATTCGCTAAATGTGGCTTTTAGTTCGACTTCTGTGTCCTTTTAGCTTTTATTAGCCATTCGCTAAATGTGGCTTTTAGTTCGACTTCTGTAGCTTTTAGCTTTCATTAGCCATTCGCTAAATGTGGCTTTTAGTTTGACTTCTGTATCCTTTTAGCTTTTTTAGCCAACTGCTAAATGTAGCTTTTAGTTCAACTTCTGTAGCTTTTAGCTTTCATTAGCCATTCGCTAAATGTGGCTTTTAGTTCGACTTCTGTAGCTTTTAGCTTTTGTTAGCCATCCGCTAAATGTGGCTTTTTATTAAACTTCTGTAGCATTTAGCTTTTATTAGCCAACTGCTAAATGTGGCTTTTATTTTGACTTCTGTAGCTTTTAGCTTTCATTAGCCATTCGCTAAATGTGGCTTTTAGTTCGACTTCTGTGTCCTTTTAGCTTTTATTAGCAATTCGCTAAATGTGGCTTTTAGTTCGACTTCTGTAGCTTTTAGCTTTCATTAGCCATTCGCTAAATGTGGCTTTTAGTTTGACTTCTGTATCCTTTTAGCTTTTATTAGCCATTCGCTAAATGTGGCTTTTAGTTTGACTTCTGTAGCTTTTAGCCGGTGTTTTGTTGCTTTTAGCAAGCATTCCCTTCCCTTTGGCTCGTGATTGGCTACTCTTAGCTAGCATTTTATTACTTAAGGTTATCAAAATATCCTCTGCTTGTTTTAGCTTTACAATTCTATTTCAGGATATTTTATTTCATTAAATGACATTGCACTGGTTATGCCAGTTTTTTTTAGGTCTCTGTCTTTTCATGGCCATTGTTTCCCTCAGCTCCACTTCCAGCGCACAGGTTGTTCATCTGTTCATCAGCCAGCTTCTCTCGCACAGCAGTCATTCTCCCAGTGCTCACACCCTCGGGTTTCTCATTAGTCCTCCATGTCCTCCTTGACATTTTGTGTACAGTATTGTTCTACCCTGTTTAGCTTTTTTGTTTAACGTTATTTATTTTTTTAAATCCTACTTGCTTTTAATCTTGGGTTCTTCCAATACAAACCATTACAGAATTGTTTAAAAATAGCCATGTAATGTAAAACTGATTTCTAAAACAATGCTCCCATAAGCCGCCATGATTTATTTTTTATTGGACTGATTTTAAGATGGCTGCAATTTGCTTTGATCTAAGCCCAGACAACTAGCTAGCAAGTCATTCAAAGAGGTATCCACAACAGGTAAGATATTAACTGGTAATATTACGCCCACAGAACCCCCACTTCAAAGATCTGATCTCCCTTTAAGCTCAAAGAAAAGAGTAACTCAACTCTGAGTTGCATTTACACACAATCTAAAACTGTATTGTAATTCAGTTCCACACCATTAATCATGTGAGGGTTTACCAGAAGGCCATGAAGTCTTAAACAGCTTTTCACGACAGCCTCACCCTGGATTGCATCACTCAGCCATTTAGATAATGGAATCATTTTATCTATCGATTTGTGTTCATCCACCGATTACTAAGAAACAAACTGGCGACGTTGCATCAGGCTTTTCATCTGAGAGGAGCTTTTACAGCCGACCAGAGTCCTCGGTGCCCTCACCAGTAGAGTAACTCATTCATGCTCGTTTTGGCTCATGCCGTCATGTGCGAGAGCAGCATGAGCTCAGGTGACCCAGCTGATCCTTCGGCTCTGAACATTCCCCCCGCTGCGTTTCCATGAAACGGGTCGAGAACATGAGAACTTCAAACACTTTTATTGCCTGCTCTACAGTGTTTGTTTCGATCACTCACGAGGATAAATCCAGGAACATGCAAAGCCCTGATTTTGGATTAGAAGTGACCTTTTGGACACTTGTAAGAAGGCCCCACCCTGATAATCCTCTTTTATCAGCTTGCCTGACTTAGTTGAGATAAACTTGTGCGTTTTGACAAATATCTGCTTCTTGAACTAAATTTTATATAAACCATGTGTTTTGCTGAGTTGTGCTGTATAGCCTTATTACTGTACTTTATTTGCTGTTTTAATACTGACATAAACTTTATTTTTTTACTTCCTCCTTACGTTTTATGACTTTTGCTAACATTATTTTCTGTTGTGCTCCGTAACTTTCTCTTGTTCGCCTGAGTATGCTCATACAGACTGACCTGCAGCTTCTGTTTGAAGATAGAACTGGAAGGAAAAACGCAGGAATATATCAAACTGGGTTTTACGGAGGATTATTAGGGTTACCGTATATTTTGGACTATAAGGCGCACCGGATTATAAGGTGCATTAAGCAAAACTAAAACATTTTGACAGGTTTGAGCTCCGTGTACCATATAAAATCGGTTTGAGGACAGTAAGCAGAATTAATACACAAGACGCTCCAGATTATAAGGCTCACTGTTGATTTTTGAGAAAATTAAAGGATTTTAAGTGCGTCTTATATTCCAAAAAATACAGTACATTGTAACGCTATGCAAACCCACTGATGTTTGACTGTATTCATTGTCTGTAAGTCCTGATTGGCTGAGTTTCAGAGTAATAAAATGATATCTCTTAATCTTTTTTTACTGCAGTATGTGCATACATTCTACTGCCATTAAACATTATATGAGGGGGTTTTAGTATTAAAAAACGTGTTTTCACACACCTTATTTTTCACCCTATAAGTCGCTTCTTTTGCGTAATTTGCATGCCCTGCAACTTAAATATCGAAGCAACGTATTTATGGTTTTTCCCCATATTTATAAACCAAATTTTGGCTGAGATATGACCGTTTTCATTCATTCTGAAAATGTTGAACACTATCTTTTTTAGCCGCTAGATGGCACTCCAGTAGTATGGCATGCCGTTGTATCATGTACAGTAATAGGTAAAAGTGGCTATTAATGACACAATCGGCTTGCCATAGGCTGCCATCTTCGTCCAGCTCGCCTGTGGCAACTGTCAAATCAGCTTCATTTCGATGCGCCTCCCCGGCGAAATGCAGCTGATTTGACCATTGAAGTGCATTTATTAAGTAAAAGTTCAATTGAGACACACCTGTACTATAAAGTCGAGCAAACAAATAACTGTTTTTTGGTGCTTATCTTGTTAAATTTCAAAGAAATGCACTGCGAGTCGTCCTCTGCGCGTTCATGTTTCTGCGTATTGGCTTCTGAAATGAAGCTGATTTGACCTTCAAAGCGCATTTATTAAGGAAAAGTTAGACTGAGACACACCTTTACTATAATTTCGAGCAAACAAATAATTATTTTTAAGTACTAATCTTGTTAAATTATCGTTAAAGTTCTCCCGTGCACGCCCCCACAGCTGCCATTTGGCAGCCAATCGATTTTTGGCACAACACGTCCCACATTTCTGGGTTGTCAGCGGTGAAGCGTAACAATCGTGATGCATCCGCGGTGACACATAATAAATGCTGTCTATACATCGAAGCAACATATTTATGGATTTTCCCACTTTATTAGACATATTTGGACTGATGTGAATGATAGGGCAGATGCGACGAGTACGGCGGAAAATACGATAGTTGTTTTGTGCTTACATATTAAAACTTAACACCCACAGGTGTCTGTGTTGAAATGTTCTAATTGCAAATATTATGCACAATTCAAGTTATTTTACAATTATCTGTTAGGTGGTTATTTTTCCCACGCCCTCTGATCTAATAACATACCAGATTACTAATTAAGTATTAATCTTGATTAATTTTGTTAATTACAATGAATTAAATGCTTTCAATATGGAAGGAGCA
>JBBPBX010060195.1:10578-21525 GCA_038048925.1 Garcialebias charrua
TCACCACACCTGTCAGACATCATCTTTTACAGCTGTTTATAGATCTGCTCACATTTCTTGTCGTGAGTTCCACTCTTTCTGAAGGACACAGATGAGTTTGTTTTTTACATCAACGTCATTTTTGTCATCTGCTTTAGGTAAATGAGTGATTGTTGCTTATATTTATATGGAGGACAGAATGTGACAAAATGAAATAATTAGTACGTAATAAAACATAACAATTAAATGTATAATTTAATTATTAAATACATCAATAAATCATCAAATGTGCAATTAAATTAGTAAATACACAATTAAATAATGAAATGTACCTTTTTTAATTATATATTTATTTAAATTTTCACCTTCTACCCTCGCGTTATCGTGAAATCATGTTAACTGTCAGCCTCACTCGTCAAACTCAGTGGGCGGGACTAACTCTAACCCTGACACCTGATTGGCTGCTTCGCACAGCAAGCAAACGCAAATCAACCACAGATAATTGATTGATCCGCAGGCCAAAAAATATATTCCGACTCTTTAGGAAGCGGTAATTGTGTTTACGTGTATTTGGATGAAAACTTTTTTCATACCATGAATGTAAAGAAGAAGATGCTCTTTTACGAGAAGCAGCTAATTTAAACAAAAAAGTTCTTTGAGGCTCCACAGAGTCGGACTTACGGCCCGATGCAGCAGTGTGGATCGCAAACCCCGGCCTGTGTGCAAGGTAAGAAATATTACAGTAACTTGGGATAGTGTTCGGGAAACATATGGCTTATCTAACAATTTAGGATTTCACATGCTCAGCGTTAGTCCCGCCCACTGAGTTTGACGAGTGAGACTGACAGTTAACATCATTTCATGGTGGCACACATGGATGGAGTAGGACAAAATTAAATAATTGAATAAATCATGAAGTAAATCATTTAATTGTGTATTCAATAGTTTAATAATAATAATAATAATAATGTCTTTTTCTGTCATCTGCACAGTAAAAAAAAAATCCGTAAAAAAACGGAAAATGTCCTGGTAATTTTCTGCCAGTACATTCTTCGTTTTTTTACGGATATTTCCGTAAACCCGAAAACGGATTTTTCCCGTAATTTAACAGTTTTTTAATGTATAATTTACATAAATTTCTGTTAATCTAAAACGGAAAAATATGTATTTTTACAGTTTTTTTTGTACATTAACAAACATTTCCGTTGTTTAAAAGACTGAAGTTTCCGTATTTTTACAGTATTGTTTTTGTACATTAACAAACACTTCCGTTTTTAAAAAAACCTGAAGTTTCCGTATTTTTACAGTATTGTTTTTGTACATTAACAAACACTTCCGTTGTTTAAAAGACTGAAGTTTCCGTATTTTTACAGTATTTTTTTTGTACATTAACAAACACTTCCGTTGTTCAAAAGACTGAAGTTTCCGTATTTTTACAGTATTTTTTTTGTACATTAACAAACACTTCCGTTGTTTAAAAAACTGAAGTTTCCGTATCTTTACAGTATATTTTTTTGTACATCAACGAACACTTCCGTTGTTTAAAAAACTGAAGTTTCCGTATTTTTACAGTATATTTTTTTGTACATTAACAAACACTTCCGTTGTTTAAAAAACTGAAGTTTCCGTATTTTTACTGTATTTTTTTGTACATTAACACTTCCATTGTTAAAAAAAAAATACAATTCGTGTTTTTACAGTATATTTTTAGGTATATTCACTCACACTTGCTTTTTTTTGTAGTTTATGTAATGTTACTGTAAATTTTCAGGTATATTCACAAACACTCGTCATCAAAACGTTGAATTCTACATTTACAAGACAACTCAAATCAAAAATAAAGATCTACTGGTTTGGTATCAAACTTGGAAACTAAATTAAATAACTAGATTCAAAAGAATTTCTTACAAAATTTTCTGTAATTTAGGTATTTTTATTCTCTGAACCACTGTAAACATTTAAACATTCAGATGTTTCAGTGTAAAGATTTGTCTAACATAAATGTCAGCAATTTCAGGTTTGATGAGAATATTCAGATTTTTAACAAAACTGTAACAAAACTATATATAAATGTACTATATGTACAACGACACAATGTATTTAATTTATTGTTTTTGACAGGCAATTCAGTTTTAATTTAAAAAAAACTTTAAAAAGAAAAGAGCTTGTGCAAATGAGAAAATAATTTAATCATTTTGATATTTAAAAACACTATTTATAAATATTTTTGCCGTTCACATTCCAAGTGCCCACAATTGATGACAGCAAGTTTAAAAAAAGTTCAAAAACTCATTGGCTATCTTAGCAACATTAACATTTCTTTCAGGCTCTGCATTCTTAAAACTTCTATACTGTATTTTTAAAAGCCCAAAATATTTTTGTAGTTTTTTTTTTCTGAACACACAGGAGAAAAATCTGATGAAATAGCAAATTACCCACAGTGGAGTTTTCTTTTATTTAAAAGCTGCGCGCAGGCGCGATCCTCTTCCTTTGGTCAACTTTACACGCGCATGCTTTTGTGTGTGCGCGAGTGTTCGTAAATATATATATATATAAATATATATGTATTGGTGTGTGTGTGTGTGTGTGTGTGTTGGGTGCAATGCGCAAAGTGCAGGCGCGCACACAAACAAGTTTCTCTTCAAAACTATCCATGACTGTCAAAGCAAAAACAAAAAACGTCCACAAACTTTGAACCAATCACACGCTGCGAGCCGCATAGTCCGCATCGAAAAGTTCTGACAGGGGGCTATGTACACGACGGGCTGTCACCGGGGGATCACAGCGGGAGTGCGGCCAAAAGTTGCGCAATGTTTGCTCACTCAGCGGGGGGTAAAAGACGTGCGACAGGGCATCTTGCAGAGTATAACAAGGCCTTAACAGTGGGCTCATTCGGCCCCCCTGTGAACAGAGTCTTATTAGATTGGGGCAGCCTGTCTACGTGAGATGGCCCCCCAGCCTCTTTATTGACTCTTGTTTCATGAGAAAATGTTTGGACTCTCCCTTTAATGCTTTTGACTCGTGACACAGAGCATTTTGAGCATGTTGACCATTTATTATCGTTTGAAAACAATAATTTCTCTTTATTACACAAACAGAGGAGTGTGTTTTGTGTGATTTTGAACATTTCTGACCAGTTAATCGCAGTGCTTTAAGTGGAAAAAAATAAGTGCCGGTACCCTCCCTAATGTCATAATAATATGCATACCTGCAAACTCAGAAGGGATGAAAAAGGTGACAAACGTTGCGCCAACCCCCCCCCCCCGAAAGATTTTGTAATTTTTTAACATGCTTCAGGTAAAAGTCATTTACTAACCTGATTTAATGAGAACATAAATAGGAAAGATTGTGTCAACCAAAAAATCAACAACCAACAACAGCAGCAAGTCAAATACAGCAGAACATTTTGCTAACAATGCGCTGCTCCGAGTCAACAGATGCATTTAAAAACTTAAGACTTATCTCTTCAGACAGGCTTTTGGTTAATTTTGTACATTGATTTTAGAGTTTGTTATGTTTTACCTTTTTGTATAGTACTTCTGTGATTTTATGATTTTATTTTTCCTTTTGTAAAGCACTATGTGACTCTCATGTCTGTGAAATGTGCTATATAAATAAAACTTACTTACTAACAGTAAAAACTCATTTCTTAAATATGCTGGTGAAGATGTTTTGCCAGAAATTTTGAATAAAGTAGATGCCATTTCCTGCATTCTTGTGTATTTTAACAAGTTGTTAAACATCTATGTTTACCTACATGTAAACATGATTCACTAACTATTTTAGAGACATCTAACAAAATAAAGTCAGGTCCTGTGGACAGATTAAAAAATTGTTGAAATTATTATTGATCATGCATCAGGATATTTTAGAGACACCTCATTCAACTAGTTCATATAGACATCATCCTGTTTTTAAACTCACTCCTGTGGCTAAGATAATGAAATTAATGTGACAATTTATCACAGTGGCTTTAGGGGTGCAACTGACTTTTATTTTGTTAATTTTTATTTAGTTTTATTTGTAACACAACATGCCATTTTACTAAACAATGGTGACACTCAACTGCATGTATAAAAATATTAACTTTACCCAATGAACAGGTGACATTTTAATAATCACCAACAGTGAATTTAGGAGGGGCTTTTTACAGTTTTATGATTTAGTGATAGATGTGGTTTAATGTACGGTAGAGACTTACCTGCAGCTGTTCATACACACCGTGGTGAAGTTAGTTTATGACTCCGAAATGTTTTCATCAACGGGGTTCTCTCATGTCGTCAAGAAACACCGCCTGTTCTCTTCCGCTTCCCTCGCCTCCTGAGGTTGTGATTGGACAAAATGACGTGCTCCACCAAAGATGTTTTATTGTTGAGAAGATGCATTGCTCTGTCTTGAAATACAGTCAGGGGGAAATGATGCATTCTAATCTGCCACGGGTCTTTCAAGTGGAGAAGATGAAAAATAAGTCCCGGAACGCACATTACTCTTAAAAAAAGTCCCGGTACTCTCAGGGTTAAATTTTAGAAGTGGCGGAACTGGGTACCGGTGAGTTCCGGCCCACTTAAAGCACTGGTTAATCGGGATTTCTTGAACACAGACACTGGTGATAACTGTTCAGCTTTTCTTTGTCCCAGTAGGTGAAAACGCCTTGAATGTTCTAGAAGCAGCTTTAAAATTAGGCTGACTTCTGTTTCCTGTCCCTCACCGCTGAAGAGGTTCTGGGCTGTCCTGCTTGTCTCGGGACAAACCGGTGTTTTGACCATGCTTGTCCCTGAGGAGCGCATCCGTGCTGCTCTGATGTGGACGTCGCCCGCTGCTCAGCTTCGAGCATTGGTCTCTTCTGTGCAGGACGTCTGGGGAGAGAGTGTTGACGCTGTGGTGCACCTCTGTGACCGCTCGTGTCCCTGGGCTGCGAGTAATGCCTCCTGGGCATGCCCTCTCGCAGGGCTTCCTCCTGCTTCCTCCTCTGGTCACACCGGCTCTGGATTTTCGTCAGAGCGCCACCAAACAGACCTGTAGGCTCCACAGCCTGATAGAGGAAAGCTGAGCGCTGGCCCTCTGATAGTTCAGTCAGCGTGAGCCACAAATGTCTCTGTGCAACAACAGTTTCAGCCATACATTTCCCTTGCGCGATGGCAGCTGTACCTGTCAGTCGGAGGATGGAGCCTGCAGTTCTGCGTGCCTCCTCCAGCGCCTCTGCCGCCTTTTTCTTTGAGGTGGTCTCCGGCAGTTCCTGCAGTTTCTCAGCCTGGTACGCCTGCAGCATGGAGGCTGTGTTAAGCGCGCGGGCCGCGAGGCCTTGAGCGCAGTAACTTTTCTCCAGCTGAAGCGCTGAAAAGCAGCATGGTTTGCTGGGGAGCGTTGGGTTGGAACCTGAAGATTTAGGCGCCAAGTGCGCGGCCAATGTCTCTTCCATCAGAGGGATGTGTGCCAGTCACACTGACTCCATGTCCTCGACATCCAGGAACTGGGACAGGGGCAATGGTGCCTTGGGTGCTGCCCATGAGCGGGTCAGCTCAGTCAAAAAGTCAGGGAACATAGGCATTTTGTGTCTCACCGTGGCTTGCTGTTTAGGCAGAAAATAGTTGCTCGCCAGCCTCGTTTGTTGTTGTCGTGGTGAGGGTGCAAGCCACGTCACCTTCAGGAACTCGGCTGCTCTGCGGCACAGGTCGAACAAAGCTGGGGTGGAGCCGTCCGCCTCGACTGGCGCCACCGTGGCTCCCTGGGAGAAGTCCTCAGCTTCTCCTTCTTCCTCCTGCTCCGCCTCGTCGTCTGACATTTCACCAGAGGCTGACAGAGAAACCTCGTCCGACTGCAGCATGTCCCACGTGTCGAACTCGGTCCTCGTGTCCCCCTTCTCCTTCTCGGGTGGAGGAGGTCCATCCGGTCTCCCCAGGTCATCGCGCCGCTGTCCTCCATCTCGTCAGACTCCAGCTCTACTGTAGGTCTGAGCATCTCGGACAGAAGCGGGACTTTCGCTACGCTGGAGTTCCCCATCACTTTGGCCACAAACTCCACACGCCTTTCCCGCACAGTTTGACGGAGTTGGCTACAGTGTGAGCACGACTCTGGGTTAGCTAGTGCCGCCCTGGCGTGCAGCATTCCCAGGCGTATGGGGCAGGCTTCGTGTGTGTTTGTCGCTGAGATGAAGAATCCACATGCGCTCGGGCACGACCATGAACCGGGACTTCCCGGTCTACTCGCCTTGCTCGGGTTCTTTGTTTTTCTCTTGTTCTTCTCCGGTGCCATGTCGAGAGAAGGCGTCGAGATGTACCAGTTGGCTAAACAGTAGGGATGCACCGATACCGATACCAGTATCGGGTATCGGTCCGATACCATGTGCATTTACTCGTACTCGTACTCATAAAAGAGCTCCGATACTACAGGACCCGATACCAGTTTCATTTCATTTCATTGACTATGTAAGAGTTCAAATGTAAAACATTTTATTTTTTTGTACAAGTTTGGACATACTTTACAGATTACCAATAGTAATGTACTTTGTTTATTTATGTTTGAAGTGTCTAATGAAAATAAATAGTTTAAGGTAATTAGAATGATTTTTAAAAATATTAATTAGTACTTGTATCAGTACTTGGTATCGGCAAGTACTTTAATGTAAGTACTTTTACTTGTACTCAGTTTTCAAAAATCTGGTATCGGTGCATCCCTACTAAACAGGTTCGCAGTTATTTTCTTGCTGTGCTGTTCGGTTCCTCTGCCTCCCAGTTAGCTAGCTAAACAGGGAGGTACGCGTGGTCCAGTTAGCTAGGCTAAACCGTCGACGAAACAGCTTCGAAGTCAACGTTAGCTAGGCTAAACGTGAGAGAAAACTTAGTTAGCAACGCTAAACTAAGCATTCATAGGATAGAGGTTTTCTAGTGACGCCTTGGGCAGGGAGCGCGCTCACCTCCAGTCAGGTAGTTCAGTCACGTACGAAGGTCCTGGGTAGTTCAGGTTGAAGCGAGGTGAAGTGCAATAAGATGGCGGACATGAGACGTACTGCGTCCTTTATACGAGGGGGGCGGAGCCCTTTGGTGACGCAGAAGTCTCATTGGCCTTGACAGGCGTGATAAAAATTATTCACAGGTGAATGCGCGGGGGCGCAATTCCCATACTAATGTGTTGCACCGCAGTGACTGACTGAAAGGGAACCAGACCTCATGTGCTTCCCAAACCCCTCACCCCATCCAATACTCTCACCCTGAAACAGCTTAGAAGAAAGAGAGAGGGGAATTTAGTTACATGGCATCCCAAGTCTGTCTAATGAGAACTGAAAGTTATGCACCATAACTCATGTTCCCTGAAGAAGGGAACGAGGTGCAACACAATGCTTTGGGAATCAGCGCCTCCGCGCGGTACCTGAAGGAATACACTCACGCCTTTACGGCAGGAGCGTCAGCGCCGCGCCAGAGGGCCCCGCCCTCTGGACACTTAAGCGGCTGACGCCCGTCCATCTTTCTCTAATAAATGCACTTCACCGAGATTTCAGCATTGAAAGGGCCATATGTGTTGCACCTCGTTCCCTTCTTCAGGGAACATGAGTTATGGTGCATAACTTTCAGTTCCCTTTCAGTCGGTCTCTCAGTGCAACACAATTGCTATGGGAACGTAATCCATTCACGCCCTTGAAATGCTCAGCAAAATGCATGTGAGAACATCTGCCTTAATACGGCAGGCATTTCCCAGCCACTCTCCACAAGGTATGTAGAGAGCACAGCCTGAGAAGAAAAATGCCACATGTAGAAACATCATCCTGATGTTACCACTGGACACATAGATGAAAAACACCAGCTAGAGACAGCATAAGTGTCTTCTGCTAGTGTGATTACTCATCATCTCCTTTTTCCCTGGAAAACTTGAGAAGTAGGAGGAAAAGAGCAAGGGACCTATTGTGCCACTGGCAATCAGATGGCAATGTGGAGGTAGAAAACCCAGTTCAAGCACAGGGTAACCTTCCAGGTCCCCAGGGAAAAAAAATTGTGTACAAGGGGCACGCATGAGTCCCTCATCTGCTTCTTGAACAGATAACTACTAGGACTGTCAAAGAGGCCCATCCTGATGTTGGAGAACTGTCAGAGGAGAGGGGAACCCTTCCACTGAAGCAACTCCCAAGTAAACATAAACACCAAGGGTGTCCCTTGTGTATGTTATTGTTGTCGTTGGAGCAAAGACGATCAGGCCTTAGGCCCCCAGCCAGTTCCCTTCAGTGGCCAGGCTGAAGGTTGCCACAGCTCCGGACGTGGGTGTAGAAGCCGCCCACGTGCCTGAGTCAGCAGGTTTCTGTAAGAAGGCAACTGCCATGGTATCCCTGAGCTTTGAGAAGTAGAGGTCACATTGTGAACTGGCTCCGCATGGGAACAAGCCCACCGAGGTTCTTTCAAACCGTGACCAGACCTGAACCATGACTCATGGGTTCAGTCTTCAATTCTGATTCCAAAAGAGAGGCCCTCTTGAGAGGGCATTCGCTCCGTAACTCAGTTCACTCGGAACATGAGTCGCCCAGAGCGACAATAATCCTGGAGCGTACCATGTGAGCATCCTTTGTGTCAGGCTGAGGAGGGCTTGGGATCTTGTCCCACCTTCCCAGTCAATGAAAGATACCATGGTTTGTTATCTGATTACACCAGGACGTACTGTCCCGTAATCAAACCTTTTCCAAAGAAGTATTTTGCTGACAGGAATACGGCCAACAACTCCAGGAAGTTGATGTACAATCTTACTTCCTGATCATTCCAGAGGCCTCAGGCATTCTGATTTCTGCAGACTGTCTCCTCATCCTGTTTCCAAGGTGTCCGTCAAGATGATCACACGGGATGACACCTTACCTTACGGGACCCCTTTCCGTGAACACTGACAGGTCCCCCCAAGTTTTTGAGGCCCTCAGGCACTTTGAAATGATTCTAAATTTTTCTGCTCGCCCAAACGGGGGCAGGTTGTTTTTGTTGGTTTAGTTATGTATGCAGGACCCGCATCTTCAGCGATGCGTGTGGTACACATGGTATGGCTTCCGCCAAGAGGCCTAAAAGGCGTTGGCACGCTTACAGGGGAATCCATTGATTCAGTTTAAACTTTGCCAGGCAACGGCAAATCGAGGAAGCATGTTCCTCTGAGAGCCATGCCTTGTACCGGATGGTGTAGAACTGCACTCCCAGAAATAGCTGGTGAGGGGGGGATTGGAGTTTGGGGCGCCGGGGGGTTGGGGCTGCTTGGGCGTGGAGGACCCTGTCTTCGACCTGGGGAGGACCGGGGGGTTCTGGGGGATGTCTGCTAGGGGCGGCATGCGGGCCCACGGGTGGTCGGTAGCGGCGGTCATGGGTCACCGGTCGGTGACCCGGCTGTGCTGGGGTGGTTTCGGGGCGGGTGCCGAGGGCTTGGGACTCTGGGGGCGAGTCGCCCCCGGGCTTGGACCTGGTGGGGATCGGGGGGTCTTGGGCTCTGGCGGGCGGGTCGCCGGGTTATGGGCTGGCTGGCGCTCTGGTGCCCGGCTCTGGCCGGGGGCCCTCGGCTCGCTGGTGGGTTGGGGGTTCATGTGCTGGGGGGTTGGGTGTCTGGGGGTGTGACTGGTGGCCAATGGGAGGGGGCGGGCAAACCCAGCCTGGGTGTCTAATGTGTTATATGTTCTGAAAGCTATTAATATGAAGGGTGGGTGTAGTATTTCTTCTGGGGTGGGGACCAAGTGGATGTCCTTGATGATGGTCTTGGACTATGCTTGGCCGGTGAGCGGGCCCTGGTTGGGGCCTGTTCTCAGTGCTTCCTGGCTCTGTCGGCGGTTGGGCGGGCGCTCTTGGTAGTGTCGTCCTTGTGGGCTGACTGCGGTTCGCAGGGGTCGTGGCGGCCCTGGTGGGTGTGGGCTGTTGGTTCTGCTTTGGCGGCCCTCGGGGCCGTGTCCCTCTCTGGTCTTGGCTCAATGGCCTGGCGGTCGGAGAGGTGTTTCCACTACCTCGCTCCTTGGGTGGACCTTGGCGAACTGGGGGGGGGGTACGCAGGGTCAGCGGGGGAGCTGACTCGCTGTGGGAGCATTGTTCCTGCAGATATTTTCTCCCCATCCCTCAC
Organism: Garcialebias charrua; assembly: GCA_038048925.1. Lineage (NCBI taxonomy): Eukaryota > Metazoa > Chordata > Actinopteri > Cyprinodontiformes > Rivulidae > Garcialebias > Garcialebias charrua. The sequence continues at coordinate 20,617 of JBBPBX010060195.1, forward strand.
CACGCACCTCCGCCCTCTTCATCTTAAATTAATACATGTAGGGAATTTGAGTCTCGGGTGTGCTGCAATGGTTCTACATCTCTGTTGTACAGAGCACCTGGGACTCAATTTTATATACACTTTAGACATTCATTCATAAACATCTTCATAAAAGTCACATATAGGGAAGGAGTGAGCACATGGTTATGGGTGGCGGGATGACATCACTCTCGCCCCCATTCCTGTGCTCACTCAACATTATGCATTTAGACAATAAGGGCCTGGGTTAGAGTTGGAGTGGAGGGGAAACTGGTATAATGCCAGCCTTTGCTCCTTCTCTTTCCCTTTTAATTACACTTTAGAACAACACTCACCAACAGTACATTTGGGGACGGGGGTGTGTGTGTCGGGGTCTTGATTTGTTAATTTCGATTTTATTTATTTATGTATTTATTTATATATATATATTATTTATTTATTTTTCTCTTACCCCCCCCTGGTTGCCTGGCGGACATTCTGGGGATGGGCTGTCAGGGGTTGTGCTGGGGTGTGGGGGGGTTCGGGGCCTGCGGGTTCGCCGTGGGCGGGGCTGGCAGTGCGCTCCCCCTGGGGCTGCTTGGACTCGGGTGTCCTGTCCTGTCGGCAGGGCGCGGGGTGGGCCGGATCTTGGATGTCTGCTACTCTCCACCCCAGAATGAATGGGCCTACCTCCTGGGTTTGGATGTGGGCTGCCCCACGCAGGGAGCAGGTACATGTCTTGGACCTAGGGGGTATAGAGTGTGCATCGGGATTATGAATGGAACATGTCGTTATTGTTTGTCTTTCTGTGACTGAGGGTGAGGATGAGGGTGGGTCTGAATGAGTATATCTGTGTATGAATGTTTAAGTGTCAGGCTGGGTCTCTGATACTTCTGAGGCTACTTAGTGTCG
>JBBPBX010060196.1:0-21524 GCA_038048925.1 Garcialebias charrua
CCCTGTCTCACACTCACTCCCTCCTGCTATTGTTTTCAGCCCCTCTTGCCATAGTTTCTCTTCTCCAGCTGTGTAATGCCTATCACCCATCTCCAGTTCAAGCCTACTCCTTCCAAGCCATGCCACGCCTTCCTTGTTTATCATAGCAATCAGCCCTGATTCTATTCACCTGCTTCAGCTACTCTAGTTCACCTGCTCTGCACCCTTTATAAGTTCCATTCTCCCACTCCACCAGTGCCAAATTATTATACCTCCCATGGTCCCTAATATCAAGCCTTCATAGTTTCCTGTTTCATGCCACAGCCTGGATTACCTTGCCTAGTTTTGACCTCACGCCTACACTACGGATTATTCGCCTTGCCTGCCCCTCTTGGTTTTGTCTACCTCTCTGACCACACAGGATGGCGCCTTTGTTGATGGTACGCCGTCTACCTGCTCTCCTGTACTTTTTACTGTTGTTCGTGTTTTGCCTTTTTTCATCGACGATGCATCTTCGCTTCTGGCCTATGATCGCTCAACTCTTCTAAGTATACGAGACTCGCTACTCAACGCACCGACTACGGACAAATATGGGCATTTTAAGCCTCCACAACCTCCACCTTTCCTGGCGTCTGTTCCAGCCTTCCTACACCGTAACTCTAGCACGTCGCCACGCAACAAGCGACGCAAAAGGCGTGGAACAAGAGCAGGAGTCCTGGTGAGATTTAAAAAGTATCTCTCCTCTCACAGTACGGCTACAGCTGACTTATCTCCTGAATTCAGCGTCTTTGATGTCCATCGTTCATTGATCCATCGCCATCGCTGCCTTGTTGTTGTCAATCATGAGGTCAGCGATCAGTATCCATCTTGTCCCCCGGTGAAGAACCAGAACCGAGGCTACGTTAAACAGAACCTCCGCCCGCTCGCTCGAGCTACGGGTGACGTAGCTGGCTGTGTTCCAGTACGTGTAACACTGTTTAACGCCCGATCGATCACTAATAAAACTTTTATATTAAGTGATTTGATCTCAACTCATCGTCTGGATCTGTTTCTGATTACTGAAACCTGGCAAAAATTACATGACAACAGCTCCTTCTCTGAACTCCTCCCACCTGGCTGCTCCTACCTGAGCGCTCCGCGTGGGTTTGGAAGAGGAGGGGCCTGGCTGCTGTGTTCAGAGATGCGTTCAAGTGCCGCCTGTTACCTCAGAAAAACTACAACAGCTTTGAAATTATGTTGTTTGTGCTGGAATCTGCTAAACCTCTGCTGTGTGGGCTCTTTTATCGGCCACCACAATATAATAAGGACTTTCTCAGTGAGTTTTCAGAACTACTGGCTGAACTGCTGCCAAAATTTGACTCCCTGCTTTTTTGTGGAGATTTCAACGTACATATCTGCTGCCCAAGTAATCAACTTGGATGTGAGTTTCAGGACCTTCTGGACTCTTTTAACTTGTCGCAACCTGTCTCAGGGGCCATGCACAGTCAGGCAGGGGCGTTCCCTCCTATGTGCAGCATGTGCGGTCACACATGGCGGCCTACAGCAGGGGGGTGGCATAACATAGCATTACACCCCCCCACCTGCTGGCAGTGGTGCCCACCATGATTGCTGAAGACATTGAAACAGCTTTGGGCGGCTGCTTGTTATATAATTCTATAATTACCTTCTTTGTATATAATTATATAAAATAATGTAATAATTTTAATTATAATAATTATAAAATAATAAGCTGGAGGTGATGTTTTTTAATGTTGTTGTTGATGTTGCACTGTCTGCAATTCAGGAAAGATTTGCCACATTGGAAAAAGTGGGAGATTATTTTGGGGTGCTCACAAACTTTCAAAATCTTTCAGACGAAGACCTCACAGAACAATGCAATGCCCTCAGCACAACACTGCACTTTAAGGGGAACTCAGACTTGGATGGCAGAGAGCTTGTGAGGGAGCTCAGGAACTTGCCTGATTTGCCATCAAAGTCTGTGACTGCTCTTGAGCTTCTAAACTTTGTCCATGAAAGTGACCTCTCAGAAATTTATCCAAATTTGTGGACTGCTCTTAGAATTGCAGTTACCATTCCTGTCACAGTGGCTGGAGCAGAAAGAAGCTTTTCAAAGTTGAAAATGATAAAAACACATCTGAGGTCAACTATGTCTCAGGAGCGCCTCAGTGGTCTGGCAGTCATCAGTATCAACCATGCAGTTGCTGAGCAGATTTCACATGATGAGATTATTGATGACTTTGCATCAAGGAAGGCAAGGAGGGTCAACATTTAGGGGACAGCATTTCTAATTACAGTATGTTTTGTGTTTTTGCTTTTAGTCCACATGCTGTAATTATATCTTGTTACTTTATATTTTATGTTGTGTTCTTGTTAAGCACTTTGGTAAAAGCTTCTGTTTTAAATATGCTATACAAATAAACTTGACTTTACTTGTCAGTTGATGTGCATGTAAAACTCTTGTTGTTCAAAGTACATACAAATAGTATATTTAGGTTTGATACAAGGTTTATTTGTACAGTTTAATCTGTATTTCTTGTTTGAAAAAAATAAAAGAAGTGTTCTTGTAAATAAACTTGACTTTACTTGTCAGTTGATGTGCATGTAAAACTCTTGTTGATCAAAGTACATACAAATAGTACATATAGGTTTGATACAAGGTTTATTTGTAAAGTTTAATCTGTATTTCTTGTTTAAAAAAACATAACAGAAGTGTTCTGGTGATGGTGGAGTGACCTTCTGATACAAATTGCCTGTCATGCACCACACTGCAGGCAGGGGGCACCATTTAGCAGCAACCCAACTGCCTATGCCCAACGGGTGGGGTGGGGTGGGGGGCGCCATTGGGGTTGCTCGCACAGGGCGCCAAATAGGCTAGGACCGTCTCTGCAGTCAGGGTCATACACTGGACTTAATTATCTCCCACGGCCTTCACATATCTGCTGTGGAGATTCTGGACACCTGTATTTCAGACCACTTTCCCATCTTATTTGAATTTTTCACCCCTCCTGCACCGAAGGCTGTTCTCCCAGCACATTTCTGCCGCTCCATCACCCCATCCACTCAAAGTCAGTTCACTGATGCCTTTAAGAGCACTGACTACTCTGCTGTCAGCCTGGACCCATCTCTACATCCTGAGGAATTCATCACCTCCTTCCATCACACCTGCACAATGATCTTGGACTCCATCGCTCCTCTCAAACAGGCTTCTTCAAAAATCAAATCACCTCCATGGCTCAACGAAACAACGCGGGCTCTTCGACAACGCTGAAGGAAAGCAGAGCGAAAATGGAGGCGCGACCTGCTTCATGTGTCCCAGGGAATACTGAGAGACTGTCTCTAGCCGTTTTCGCATTGGCCAGCCCTCCCCGGCTCTCCCAGCTTCTAACCCGGGTTCGGCGTATTCGCATTTACCTTTTCCGCCCGGGATCCACCGTTGTTCTGGAACCATGTCCACCGTGGTTCTATCGGGCCGAGCCTGACGGACCCAGTTTCACGTCATGTACTGCTCACATTTGATTCGTTGTTTGCAGCAGGGGCGGGACTCATTCAAACAACCTCAGCGCGAGGGTTGAATTTCATTCAAATTTAACTACAGAAACGAGAAACCCCTAAAACAATTGTTAGCTGAATTAGTTTTTCTGAGTTAAATTTTTGTTAATAACTGATCACAAATCAGCTTATGTTACAACGTAAATAACAACGAAGCGCGGACCCATTTCCGCCTTTCAGCGCGACTTGAATGTCATTAAACAATAACTAAAACAATAACTAATATTGTCTAACTGTTGCGCGCAGCCAGGGTTTTAAAATATAACTAATAATCTCTAACTTCTACGTGCAGCTAAAATGTTAAGAGGAGTGATCCCTATATGGGTAAGGTGGACACCTGAAAATCCAGTCCGGAGTATAGCTCAGAGCGTTAATGCACTATCGTTTTGACCCGGAGAAGCGGGTTCGCTTCCCGCCTGGGACAAAGTTATTTTACTTTTTTTTTCTTTATTCACATTTTCTTTTAAATAAAAAGGAGTTTGTTTGGTTAACAAACTCCTTTTTATTTACTCCAAGAAAAAAAAAAAAGTAAAATAACTTTGTCCCAGGCGGGAAGCGAACCCGCTTCTCCGGGTCAAAACGATAGTGCATTAACGCTCTGAGCTATACTCCGGACTGGATTTTCAGGTGTCCACCTTACCCATATAGGGATCACTCCTCTTAACATTTTAGCTGCACGTAGAAGTTAGAGATTATTAGTTATATTTTAAAACCCTGGCTGCGCGCAACAGTTAGACAATATTAGTTATTGTTTAATGACATTCAGGTCGCGCTGAAAGGCGGAAATGGGTGTGCGCTTCGTGTTATTTACGTTGTAACATAAGCTGATTTGTGATCAGTTATTAACAAAAATTTAACTCAGAAACACTAATATATATATATCCAGCTAACAATTTTTTTTAGCGGAGTCTCCTCTCTTAAAACACGAACACTCCACCCACGTGAAGAGAGCACCCCACCCACTTCCAGAGAACTGCCCACCCACTTCAAGGCGGCTCTGCGGCAAATGCGTAATGAACGCGGGTGGCCCAGAGCCACCCAGGGGTGGCCCGGGCCATTGAGGGCTGGCCAATGCGAAAACGGCTTCTGTGATTATCAAAATGCTGTTAAGCAGGCCAAGTCACAATACCTCTCCAATTTAATCTCCACCAGCTCTACCCGGCCGAGGACACTATTTAGCACAATCCAGTCTGTCATCAATCCTTCTGTCAATGTTCTGAAAACTGTCACACAGTCTACCTGTGACGACTTTCAGAGCTATTTTGTCAACAAAATTGACTCTATCAGGCAGAACATTGTCAGCCCATCAAACATTGTCCAATCATGTACGTCTGCAATAACCACAGCTGTTTTTGACGAGTTCGACCTGGTTTCACTGCCTCACCTCATCAAGGTGGTTCAGCAGATGAAACCAACAAACTGTTCTCTGGACATCATTCCCTCTAAAATGCTCAAACAGTTCTTTGATGTAATTGGTCCTTGTGTTTTGTCATTTATTAACAGCTGTCTATCTTCAGGTTATGTACCATCTGCTTTCAAAGATGCTGTGGTCAGGCCTCTTCTCAAAAAACCAGGCCTAGATCCTACAGCTCTCTCTAATTTGAGGCCAGTTTCCCATCTGTCATTTTTATCGAAGGTCCTGGAAAAGATTGTTTTTATTCAACTTCAATCTTTTCTAGAGCACAACAACCTGTTTGAAAAATTTCAGTCTGGTTTTCGAGCCCGTCACAGTACTGAATCAGCACTGCTCAAAGTGCAGAATGACATTCTTCTGTCTCTAAATGCAAAAAAACCTGTTCTGCTAGTGATGTTAGACCTCTCAGCAGCTTTTGACACGTCAATCATCAGGTACTAATCAACCGCTTGTCTCAGCAGGTTGGCCTCCAGGGAGCTGTGCTAGAAAGGTTCAGATCTTACCTGTCTGGGAGAACTTTTTCTGTCATGATAGATGATCGGTCCTCTTCTTCATCAACCTCTCTCACCTCTGGTGTACCACAGGGATCCATTCTGGGGCCAGTCCTATTCTCTCTTTACATGCTGCCATTAGGATCAATCATTGCACGTCATAATCTGTCTTTTCATCTGTATTTAGACGATTTACAAATCTATCTGCCAGTTACTCCCAACCCCTCACTCAGTTCAAACACTCTTGTCAACTGCTTAAATGACATTAAGCACTGGCTCTCTCAAAACTTCCTCCACCTAAACACAGATAAAACTGAATGCATTTTATTTAGTGCCCCTGGTGACACCAGCAACATCCTTCCCAGTCCCAGTTTTGGTTTTCCCCTCCCCCACTTCAACCCGTCGTCAGAAATCTTGGAGTGCAGCTTGACTCCAACTTAAAGCTTGATAAACAGATCAGTTCTGTTGTCAAAACCAGCTTCTTTCAGCTCCGTCTGCTCTCTAAAGTAAAGTCACTCCTCAGTCGTAGTGATCTGGAGAAGGCCATCCATGCCTTTGTGACCTCCAGACTTGATTACTGTAATGCTTTGTATGTTGGAATTAACCAATCTTCCATCTCCTGTTTACAGCTTGTACAGAACTCTGCCGCCCACTTTTTGACGAACACACGAAAATATGAACACATCACTCCTGTCCTGTCCTCTTTACACTGGCTCCCGGTTCAGTTCAGGATACAGTTCAAGCTGCTGCTGTTTGTTTTCAAAGCTCTGAATGGACTCGCACCTCTCTACATCTCAGAACTTTTGAAAGTCCATCAGCCCGGCAGAGCTTTACGATCTGCCAGTCAACACCTGCTGGAGGTGCCTCGCTCAAGGTACAAACAATGGGGAGACCGGTCCTTTTCTGTTGCCGGCCCAAAAGCCTGGAACAGCCTCCCCCTTGAGCTGCGTGCCACCTCTGATCTGACTCTGTTTAAATCCAGACTGAAGACCCACTTGTTCAAAAAAGCTTTCAGTGTGTAACTTTTATTACTTTGGTATTTTAGTATGTAGCTTTTTTATTTCCATTGCCTCCTTTTATTGCTGTTACTTTTATTCTATTTTCACTGATTTATTGTACCGGTTTTTTATATTTTCTGTCCTGTTAAGCACCTTGGTCAATGCAAGGCATTGTAGGAAGGTGCTATACAAATAAAGTTTATTATTATTATTATTATTATTATTACTTTTTTCTGCAGCTGCTCTACACCAGGGCTAATGACACTAACGTTGCCACTCTGTCAGGTGACTCTCTCCTTCCAGCCTGTGAGAACCTGTTAATGCAACTGATCCTGATCCCTCCTGCAGCAACCAACAATAAATAAAAACTGTTCTTTTTGTACTCATGTTTCTAGCTTATTCTGAATCCAAACCCGAACTTAACAGAATAATTCGGCCGGGATGGATTCTAAGCCAGAACAGGAGTCTCTCAGGGTTCGAGAGCTCCCTAACACGTCTCGACATTAGTTTTGTTTGTTTGTTTATTTTTTGCACAAAAAGAAACAACACACATAAAAGAAAAGTTTTTTTTTTAAATGTGCAGGAGAGGTCATAAAAACCCTAATTGGGCTTACAAGCGCAACCCCCCTTCTAAAAAAATAAAGAAAAAATCATAAGAGCTTTATCTTACTTTAAACACACACAGTTACATACTAAAGCAAAAGATAATAATTGAAATTAAATAAATTTAAATTGTCAAAAAATATTAAAATTATAAATAAAATAAAAAAAAACCCTAATGTGTTAGAAAATCTATAAAGTTTTTTTTAACTTTCTTTTGAATACAGATAATGTTGTACATGATTCACTTAATTGTTTCAAACTGTTCCACAGCACAACACCCTGATACATGAATGAAAATTTAGCAACAGTGGTTCTACAGAAGGGTATATGTAAATCACACTTCCTTCTTGTAGAGTATGAATGATAATAAGAATTGAACTCAAATAAATTATGAAAATATTTAGGTAAAGAAAGTGGAATACATATAACTTTATACATTAGGATTCCTGTTTGATACTTATTCACATCATAGATTGTAAGAATTTCTAATTTTTTAAAGAGAGGTGTGGATGGAGCTAAATATGGCGAGTTAGTGACAATTCTTACAAAAGACTTTTGAAGTTTATGGATTGACTGCAAGTAAGAAGGATAGGTACTAGCCCAAATTAAATTACAGTAAGAAATATGGGGATAAATTAAACTATTGTACAAAGTCAATATAGTACTTGTTTTTAAATATGGTTTAACTTTTTGTATAATACCTAAAGATTTAGAAATCTTCTTATACACTGATTCACAATGATTCTTAAAACAAAGTTTCTCATCAAGATAGACACCTAAAAACTTTTAACTCTTCAAAACCATGTTCTGTGCCAAGTTTCAACACCAGCCCCAGATACATTTCCTCACGCCTTGCTTGTAGCAGGTCCAGCCTTAGCTGCAAATTCAATGACTTTCGAGCCTGCTACAGCTCTGACCCCATCGCATTCTGCAGGTCTTACCCCATCACCTTGTGCAGCTCTGACTCCATGGTCTTCTGCAGCACCCAAGGCCTCCATGACTGTTGCAGAGGCTCCACATGCCTCTACGTCATCTGCTGCAGAGGCTCCACAGGCTTCCACATCACCTGCTGCAGAGGCTCCACAGGTCTCCACATTACCGGATGCAGAGGCTCCACAGGCCTCCACGTCGCCCGCTGCAGAGGCTCCACAGGCCTCCACGTTGCCCGCTGCAGAGGCTCCACAGGCCTCCACATCGCCGGCTGCAGAGGCTCCACAGGCCTCCACGTTGCCCGCTGCAGAGGCTCCACAGGCCTCCACATCGCCGGCTGCAGAGGCTCCACAGGCCTCCACGTCTCCGGCTGCAGAGGCTCCACAGAACTCCATGTCGCCGGTTGCAGAGGATTCATAGGACCTCACGTTGCTCGCTGCAAAGGCTCCACAGGACCTCATGTCACCCACTGCAGAGGTTCCTCAGGTCTCCATGTCACCCACTGCAGATTCACAGACCTCCACGTCACCTGCTGCAGCAGCTCCACAGGACCTCCACATCGTCCGATGTGACGCCACAGCCCTCCATGCCTGCATCACCTGCTGCAGATCTGACCCTATCTCTAGGTATAGGAGGGTTGCCTGGCATTTTGCCCTGGACATTGTTACTTGTCGGATGACCTGGCCACCCACCCGAGCCCTGGAACCGCTCTGGACGTCCCGTCTGGCTGCAGATCGATTTCCTTTTGACTTATTCTGAATCCAAACCCGAATGTGACACAGACACTTTTGTGACCTCTGATACTTGTAGCCTCACTTTTCCACTGTCCTCCCTCTCATTCACACACATGTACTCTGTCTTACTATGGCTCTTTCATTCCTCTTCTTTCAAGTGCATACCTCCTTTCTCTAAGTTCGCTTCCATATGTTCCCTGTTCTCACCGCATATCACAATGTCATCTGCAAACATCATAGCCTGGTCCACAGTTTCTATGAGCTCTAATCTTCTTTCTCTTTCATTCTCTTCATTCATTAGCTCCTCAAAGTTCTCCTTCCATCTTCCCTTGGCACTCTCCTCACTTGTTAGAACATCACCATTCCTATCTTTAATAAGTCTAACCTGTTGCACATCCTTTCCAGCCTGATCCCTCTGTCTTGCCAATCGGTACAAGTCCTTCTCACCCTCTTTAGTGTCTAGTCGCCCATACAACTCATTGTACGCCCTTTGCTTTGCCTTAGCTACCTCACTCTTTGCTCTCCATCCTATCTCCTTATATTCCTGTCTCCTCTCTTCAGTCCTCTCACGATCACATTTCTTCTTGACCAACCTCTTTCTTTGAATGGCATCTTGCACTTCACTATTCCACCACCAGGTTTCCTTGTCATCCATTCTCTGTCCAACTGGCACACTCTCTCTCTAATTGCTGTTACTGTAGTAGCCCAGTCATTTGGAAGCTCTTTCTTAGCACCCAGAGCCTTTACCAGCTCCTCTCTGAATTTCTCACAACATTCTACCTTATTCAGCTTCCACCATTTGTTCTTCTTCTCTAATTTTACTCTTTTTCTCTTCTTCACAACAACAGTCATTCTACACACAGCAATCCAATGCTGTCTGGCCTTGCTCTCCCCTGCCACAACCTTACAGTCTCCAATCTCCCGCAGGTTTCCTCTTCTATACAGAATGTAGTCTACCTGTGTACTCCTTCCTCCCCTCTTATAGGCCACTCTATGTTCCTCCCTCTTTTGGAAATAACTGTTGACTACAGCCATTTCCATTCTCTTGGCAAAATCCACCACCATCTGTCCTTCTTGGTTTCTTTCCTTGACACCAAACCTACCCAACACTTACTCATCACCTCTGTTTCCTTCACCAACATGCCCATTCAAGTCTGCTCCAATCACCACTCTTTCCTCCCTGGGAATATTCTCTAACACTTGATCCAGATATTTCCTAAATGTAGCTTTCTCATCCCCATCACATCCAACCTGTGGAGCATAACCAATAAACAGACATGTTTAGCATTGGACCTTCTACTTCTACCTTCAGGCACATCACATTCTCTCGCATTATGACAAAAGTGTTTTACATCAGATGCCATTCCTAACACAACCCTCACCATGTGCCCGGGCTTGGGACAGGCACAAAATATACAGTGGCTTGTGCTCCCTAGTGGCTGGTTTGCTGTTCTGAGTTCTAGTAAGTCATAAAACATTTAAATATGTAATGCAAGAAATTTTCATTAGTTGGATGAAAGTAATCATACAAAGTTATACTTCGGGTAGCTTTCTTCTGGAGTATGTAGACCGATTTTGTGTTGGTTTTGTACAAGTTTCCCCAGATCTCAACACAATATTTCTTGTATGGAAGTATGAAACAACAATATAACATGTAAAGTGATTTGTTATTTTGGAGATGTTTTATTTTATTCAGTATTGCAATAAAAGATCCTCCTCCTTTCCCCTAACCAAGTTGTTGCTGGGAAAGAACACACGCTTGTGTCAGAATTAACATCTTTATTTTTACAGACTTCAAAATGCGTGAACAAGAGAGAATTGTATATATTTTACCTGCATTCAGGGGCCCCCGTACAATTCTGCCATGTGTCAGGTCTGTTCCCACACATATAGGCTTGTAGTGGGCATGACCGTGTCCATTTTGATACACCTGTGTATTTTTTGAACTGTTCCAGAGATGACCTTTACTGACCTCTCAGTAAAGCAAGACATTTACCACAAATTATTCCATTAGTTGTAATCTGAGAATATAGTCACCAAAAGAGACTATTTCTATCTTTGATTTTATTCTAATGTAATCAAAAGAATAACTTTTGTCATTTTCATGATATATGTTATATGCTGTTATTCTTTTAATATGGAGTATTACTGTGTTACTTGACCAAATGAAAGTGTCTACTCAAAATATCTATGACAAAGTTGAATGAGGTGTCAGATTGACTTGCTCAGGAGTTGTTTTTGTTGAGTTCAGCTAAAATTCTCGTTAGCGTCGAGATGTCTCCTCTCTTTCAGACACTTTTCCAAAACATTCCTCTTTGTTATCTAAGCAGACTTGCTGTCAACCTTGAGTTTCCACTTCACGTTTTCACACTCCTCTTGGCCCACGGACCAATGAGGAAAGTGTGTTCTAATCTCAACATTTTTGAGTAAAAGCGTTTGTTTGCATGAACGCTTCAGAGTTTGCTGGGAACTTCAAGACATGAAGACGTCCCAAAGAGCTGAATGAATGCCTGTCACCCGCCAAGGACAGTCATTCAGCTAAGGATTGATAACATGCTGTTATGAATCCACTTCGAACGAGCGTAAGCTCAAAACTTTGTTTATTCCTTCCTGGAATAAGCTTATCTTGAAGTCAGAGGCCAGGAGCTGACATATTTTCTGATGATCCAAGCGGAACCCAGGAGACGTTGAAAACGTAAACGAATAACCAGTTCGGACGAACTGGGCCTGAAGGACTCTGTGCATCTTACAGGCTGGTGTCATTTCTTTATCAGACTCGTCGTCGAAGGTAAAGAGCTGTTTACAAACGTACCTGGATTTCAGCAGAAATCTGATGAGAAGTGTCATTTCTGGTAACATGCTCAAGATAATTTCCTTTAAACCATCTCTCCATCTTCCTCCTATCTCCTTTCCCTCAATTCTAAGCTGGAAACTATTTAAGTTAAAGAGCCCTCAGACTAAATATGTTTAACATCCTGTATTGAAGTCTGTTGTTACAATTTAAATGTGCTGACGTGTTAAATTGAAAGAAAGTGAAATCATGTCAATCAAGTGTAATGGTGTTAATTTAGTTGATTTATTTTAAATAAATGATAGTGTCTTTGACATATCAAACTAAGTTAACGTCTCTGTCACTTAATGGCTTTATTTATTTATCCATCATAAAGATCACAGAAATATTGGGTAAACTGAAAAAGAAAAGAATCCGTGAAATTACTATTCAATCTGAATAAGTAAATTAATTAAGGTAAAGAGGTCAGTATTAATATTGACCTCCTCATAATCCTTTACATCTGGTGGCCTCGTACCGGTTTCTGAAAGTTTATTGATAAATCTGTGATCTCTCATGAACTGTAACGTCATGTTTGCATAAAAGGATCCAAGTTTTAAACTCTGAGGATAATAATTTTGGCTGGAAGTGTCAAGACAGGCAGATTCTGCATGTTTTTATCATTTGAAGCTGAGAGATTATTATTGTTTCAACTCTTTTACACGCTGTTGGAAGCTTTTAGGTGAGGTTTTGTCAGCCCGTGGTCTGTGGGGGTTCTGGTTCGGTCCAGTTCACGCACACACTCCTGTACAAAGCTTTGTTTGACCGCCGAGTCAAGAGCCTGAAGAGCTATTATTAACATAAAAAAGATTGCTGTGCTGGTATTTTACATGTTAGAGCAGGTCGAAGAAGCATATTACTGTTGAAACGTTGTCGGATAGTGGTTCTGAAACCCGAGTTCTGCTCCTTTAAAGTGGACAGAACCGACCTTGAACGCGGCTCCGAAGAGAGTCCGTGTTGTGTTACAGTTGAAGTGCTGTGTTACTGAGCGTAGCTAAGTTGTGCCTATTTTAAATGTGAATGCCACGTTTCAGAATTTTGGGAAGTTAATTTGAAGCGTTTGAGTTGTGGAAAGAGTCTTTAAAGTTGCGTTCCGCTGTGCTAAGCTAACGTTACAGCTACGTGTCATACATGTTTGTTTATGAGCTGTGATTGGATGAACGAGGGCTGTGAGCTGTCAATCACTCTCGAAGCGAACGCTGATTCGCTGAATTGGGAACGCACGTCGTTGCGACAACCCACTTTGTCATCATTTCCGGCACTGCACTGGTCGAAGGTAAGAATACTAAATTCACCATGAATGCTTGGGAATGAACTACAAACGCTGTGATTGATTGGTTGACGTCACGTATCTGTGTAGCGAGCTCCGCCTCACTCATGTACGTGAGCTGGTGACGTGCTACGTCGACCCACCCATTTCTTGTCATCATTTCCAGGTGCTGCACTTTGGGTGACAAGCAGTTCTCTCTCACAGGACAAACGGAGATTTCACTTAAAGTTTAAAAACTCATTTGAAGCCATCTAAACTGTCTAACCACATACATTAGAAAAAAGAAATAAAACAAATCTGCTAACATTTTAGTGTGAACACTGCATTTATTTGAATTCTTTAAAAAGGCGTTTGAGTGGAAGACAGAAAAATTAAGTGTGGTTTAACAGTAATTGTTTTAAAAGATAAGTCTATTTAGTTAGACCTCCTCATAATCCTTTACAGGCTCTGTTTTTGCACTTCATGACACTTCCTGGTTTCAATTTCTATCAATCAAACACCTTATACACTCTCTGAAGACCCTCCTATTCCCCATTCTGTCCAATAAGTCCTGTTGGGGAAATAAAACACATAAAGCTTTGGCCCTTAGAGCATCTTGTGAAGAACAATGGTCACTGTTTTTTAATCTGTTCAAACTTCTTCTAAATGTACGTTTGAATGTATTAAACCTTGAAATCAATATCTGTAGATTTGTTTTTCTCCACTTCTCTCTACTAAGAGGAAAAGACCCACTTGTGCAAATACATGGCAGCTGACACCAGAAGAAACCTATCTTAAAAGTCCAGAGTTCTAAGATTAGTGACCACGTAGGCTTGTTTGACTGTATAAATTGTGCTGTGCCTTCTGATCAGGGCTCTGTTGCCATAAAAGCACGAGCCTTCGAACGCATGTATTTTATTGCCTTCGAATAAATACTGTGATTAAAATATCAATCTTTTTCTTCATTTTGCATTCAACTCATCTCACTGTTTTGATAAAATTCCACTACAGTTTGGCATTGTCGGTGCAGGATCCTGTTCTTTCAAATCAGTGTTGGAGGACAGAACCAAGTCCAAAAGGCTATGGCTGGTTTTCAGTCCTCCGAACAGGGGGAACCTGGATTTGTTCCTTCTACATTGACAGAACCACACGGATCCAGAGAACCCGTCACTCGGACTAGTTCTACATAATCTGGTGAGGTTTAGTTGAATTTTCTTTAAAATTAATAATTACTGTCAATGGAGAGTTTTCTGTGGGGAAGAAAATCAGAACAGGTCAGTGTTCAAATCTTCACACTCTAAAATTGAAGTATAGTGTTTTTGTTACTTTTAACATAAGGTAAACTAAAAGTAAAAAAGTTTAAAAGTGGTTCTGAGTATTCTTACACTTTAAAGGAAGAAACCAGTAACAGGACGCTCTTACTGCGATAGGGTCCGGACCCAGCAAGGGTTCTGATTTGCCTCCTGACAGTCCAATCTACATCGATATGGTAAACAAATTTGGCCCTGACAGTTTAAAATTCAAAACTCAATTTAAAATTCATCATTCTTTAGTTTGTAGCAGGTCGCTTTTGTAAATGAGCTCTCGAGGCTCAATGAGATTTACCTGACTAAATAAAGGTTGAATGAATGAATGATAAAATGTGTTAATAATTGGATAAAAAAAATGGTTTTCCTGAAAGGGTGTAATTTAAATACGAAACAATTACAGAAGGTATCAGAAAGTATTGAACAAAAATGGTTGAAAGAAAAAAAGAGAAAGAAAGAAAAAGGTTTCTGTTAAATATTATGATACATATAAATTGAACAGAAAATGTTTAAGTCAATGGAAGGCTGAAGCAGGAAGATGTGAAAAAAGATAATGTTACGGGAAGTAGAAGGAGGAATGGATTTGAGTGGAGTGATTGCTGGTCGGACAGACAATGCCTCTGTGCAAACAAAGAAAAATGAACTTTCAAATGTCCCACCTCCTTACACAAACAGTGGTCCTTCAGCTCTCTCTCTGTATTCTTCATTGTACCAAAACTACAGGCACTGGCCCTGTTTGATCCAGACCTGGACTCCTCTCCTCCAGTAAGACGCGATCCAAATGCAGGACCTTCTGCCCCTCCTCTCTACTCAGACCCACTTCAGAGTGCGTCATCTTCTACCACTGATCCTATTTCTCCATCCTCGCTTTCATACACACCACCATCATCCTCATCTGTCGTGACTCACCTTTATGATCTCCGTTCACTCAATCAGGCTAAAGTACACCCTGATGTCACAGCTCCAATGACTGAGGTCATGGGAGCAGAGAGTCCAGCATTAGTGTACTGACAATGGACAAGTGATGATGTCAAAAATGATGCAGATCTCTTTCCTGACACAGAAGAGGATGGATCAAAGTTTGTGACCGAGTTTCAGGCGTTCTGCAGAGAGATGAGACCGACAGGTGGACACAAATGGTCTCAAAATGATCACACAACGCCCAGATGAAGGTGTGAATGATTTTCTTCATCGGTTGGAGGAGGCCTTTAACAAACCTTCTGGCCTCGAGCATCCTACAGGGGACTTTGGAAATGAAGCATCACCATGAGAATGACTCCTGTGTAGTTATATCATGGACAATGTTAGACCTGGCATTGTTACACAGACACGTTGCTCCTACGTTGGCTTGAGACACGTCACACGTCTGAACGAGCTGAAACGTCATGTCAGACATGCCCAGGAGGTGATCCAAGACCAATGCCAAAAGAGCGCTGCAAAGAAAGAAGCTGAACTGCACAAAGCCACCCTCACCATGTTCTCTGTAGCAACTGCCCTAGAGAGGGGGTCTGGAGGCCCTCCACCCTACCACAGAGGTGGAAGAAGAGGTTGCAGAGGTCAGCGAGGTCATGGACGAGGACATCCATGGGAGAGCAGACAAGATGGGTCATGTCACCAATGTGGAGAGATTGGTCCCTGGAAAGACGAATGCCCAAATCTGTCAAGAGGAGGCTTTCCTTTACATCACCAAGGGGACTGACTGGAGGAGAGGACCCTGGGTGCGGAGCAGCAGGACTCTTTTGCCAGCACGCCTAAAAAGGGAAGTGAGACACCACTCAAACGCTACACTTTGTAAAGGTGCCGTCTCTTGCAACTGATACACAAAACAATTTAAATGATCTGGTTATGTGTGACCAGCCCACATTCATAAACATTGCAGCACATACAAATTTACATACACTCAGGTCTGTAGGAACTTATGTGCATCTTAACTCTTTGGCTTATAAGCAGCTTCCTATACTAACTTTGAGAGTACAAAACACAGATTTCCCCTTTATGGTGGATTCTAGTGCAACACACTATAATTAGAGAAAACCGTTTTCTTGTTCCTTTACAATTAAGTGGGCAACACACTTTCGCAATCTCAGCCTCTGGTACCATAGTAAAAGAAAAATTCTCATCACCCCTGCCCTGTTTCACACAGGGAGGTCACAAGTTTACACACTCATTTTTTGTGTCAAAAATTTGTCCTATTAATCTGTTGGGGTTAGATTTAATGTGCCAACTACACATATCTCTTGAAACTTCTTAATCTGGCCTAAAAATGTCCATGTCCCCACAGGAGTACAGTGAATTACATCATTTTACTGGTGTAAGTTTCTGTCCCACAACTATGTCTATGTCTATGTTTATGAGTGGAGGCTCAGTACTGGGCCTTTCTCGACAGATGTTGTAAAGCAAGTTCAACAGCGAGTCTATATTTATGTCTACTGCTGATTTGTACTGTACCGCTTTTGTCCATGAGGGGTCAGATTCTGAGTTTGAGAAAATGTGGTACAAGGTCAGTTCAGAAAAACTGACAACAACAACTTTGTTCTGGAGTCAATATGTGTCTGCGCTTTCTGTTTCTCTGACTCCAGAACAATGGAAATGCTTTTTGGTTTATGACTCCATCCCACACGTCTCTCTCTCTAGGTCACCTAATATGGCCTGGAGGGATGTGGGACAGTTTGTTAAAAGGTATCATAATGTCACAGATTGTACAACCACAACAGACTGCTTTGTCATGTGGTCTCCATTAGCACAAGCATTTAAAAACAACATGCAGGCTATGGTTCACAGTATCAAAGCTATGTCACTTCTGCCTGACACACACATACATACACTGTCTGTTTCATCTTCCACACAGCTAGTCCTTGCTCACCTCATGAAACGCATTCCTTCAGACTTGTGGGCAAAGTATAAATACGATGTTGGTTTAATCAAAGATTGTGAACCTGTTGTCATCACTCCTAAGTCTCATTTCAAACCCTGCCAGAAGCAGTATCCACTGAAGCTTGATGCTGTGAGTGGTGTCAGACCTCTCATTCCCTCTTTGTTAGCCTCAGGCGTAATTAAAGAATACCCAGACTCACTTGTCTGAACCCCTCTTTTTCCTGTGAAAAAGATCAGAGACAAAAACCAGCCAGTGGAGTGGAGGTTGGTCCAGGATTTGCAGGCAGTGAACAGGGCTGTGGTACCTAGAGCGCCCGTTGTTCCTAACCCACACACAATTCTGTCTCAAATCCCACCCTCAGCAAAATTATTCACAGTTACTGATCTCCATAACACCTTCTTTTCTGTGGCTGTTCACCCTAAAAGCTAATTTTGGTTTGCTTTTCAGTTTTATGGAAAACCATATACTTTTACAACATTGTGCCAAGGGTATTGTGAAAGTCCTACGATTTTCCACGCTGCCCTTAAGGCCTCATTGGATGACCTACATTTAACTCCTGGCTCTGTTCTTTTGCAATACGTGGATGACCTCCTCTTATGCTCTCCTACAGAGGAACAATACACTGAGGACACTGTCCAGCTGCTAAACCATCTCCATTCTAAAGGACACAAATAAAGACTGTCAAAACCCCAATTTGTTTAGCCTACTGTCACCTTTTTGGGTCAGGTGTTGACTTAGCACTCACGCTCCTTGTCAGAATAAAGAGTTGAGTTTGTACTACACATTCCCTGTCCAATCACCATGATTGGATTCATTTTAAATTATGCCACACTGATGGTTCCATTGTCCAGACTTATCCATGGGAAAGGCTTGGCTGCTCATGATAAGGTTGAATGGACCCCTGAAGCTGAATAAAGCTTTGTTGCTTTAAAGACTGCTTTGTTACAGGCCCCTACACTGGCCTTACCAGATCCAGAAAAAACATTTGTATAAATGGTGGATGAAAAGGGAGGTTACATGTATTCTGTTCTTTTACAGCGTCATGGTGATCAATTGCTCGCCATAGCCTATTATTCCTCCAAACTTGATGCAGTAGCTGCAGAACTTCCTGGCTGCCTTTGCGCTATTGCTGATGCAGAAAAGGCTGTGCTGGCATCCCGCAATATAGTGGGGTACGCCAAATTAACCGTCTTGTACCCCACTCCATCTCCATTATTCTGCTCGAACAAGAAAATCTCACACCTTTATGCAGTAAGGTGGCTCAGGTATACCACAATCCTTCTAGACATGCCAAACATACAAGTAAGATCTAAAAAAATCTAAGTTTGGTCCTTTGGACATTCAAAAAACAAAACAAAACAAAGCAAAAAAATTGTAGAAATGTTACTGATGATGTTAGTAACAAGATGATGTTAGTAACTGATGATGATGTTAGTAACTAATGTTACTGTTATTGCTAGTGATACTAGCAATAGCAACACTGTTATTGCTAGTATCTCTTAGCCCTCTGTGAATAGCAAACAACCATCAGGGTGCTAACGATCCATCGTTAGGCTGATGGTCCTCCTTGATCATGTGAGCAGCTGGTTTCAGGCTGTCATCAGCCAACTGGTTGATCCACTGTGAGAGGGTGCTATTTATAAGACTGAGCTGAATACAGCAGCTCAGACTGAGGAAGTCTTTCGGACGAAAGACGAAACGTTTCTACAATTTTTTTGCTTTGTTTTGTTTTTTGAATGTCCAGAGGACCAGACTTAGCTTTTTTTTAGATTTTTCTACCTGGATTATTGAGCATGCATGAGGGTATACAAGTAAGATGTTGCGTGACTTTGAACCCTACGACTTTACTGCCTACTGCTGATGACGGTGAACCACATGACTGTTCTGATGTACTACAGACTGTTTGTATGCCTAGCCCTGACTTGAAAGACATACCTCTGATGAACCCTGACATGGTCCTGTATGTGGATGGATCCTCTCACAGATCTGCTGTTGGTATGAACTATGTAAGTTTTGCAGTTTGTTCTGACCATGACACACTGCTCTCTGGCCCACTGCCATCTCATTTTTCAGTGCAAAACTGCTGAATTTGTTGCTCTGACCAGGGCGTGTAAACTAGCATCTGTGAAAACAGCCAATGTTTTCACAGATTCCAGGTATGCCTTTCCCATGGTTCAAGATTTTGCTTCCCTTTGGAAACATAGGAAGTTTCTCAAATCTGACAGTAAGCCGATACTCAATGCACCACAAGTTGATGCTTTGCTTAAAGCCATTCTACTACCAAAACAGCTTGCAGTAATTAAATGTGCAACACATTCTCGTGCTGTTGATTCTGACTGGCCTCCTATGGATCAAGGTATCACCTTTGGCTCTAATGTGCATGCGTGTTAGGAGAGGTAAGTGTAATTTGAGTCCTTTTGAAATTTTGTTTAGGAGTGCAGCATGAACAGGAGCTGAAACATAAGCCAAGTCATCTCTTCCAACACATTTAATGGAACATGAAATGATTGATTATTGTTTAAATCTCTCTAAACTGTTGTTACAGAACCACCAAACCGTGAAGGCGGCACTGCAAAGCCCAGCCACACAACCACTGCACGAGCTGAACACTAGGGATTGGGTCCTTGTGAAGGAGCTGAGGAGAAACCATTTTAAGTCCAAACGCTGGTTGGGCCTATTCCAAGTCCTGCTCGTGACCCACATGACTGGGGAGGTCGCTGAAAGAGCCACCTGGATCCATGCCAGCCACTGCAAATGCTTCACTGCAGTGCCACCCACCGACGGGTAATCCAAAACACCTGCAGAGGAGGGAATTAAGTTCTGGTCACCTGTTGAGTAACAGGTCAAATAAATTATCATTTCCCAGTCACCTGCTGAGCCATGGTCAACATCCTGGTTGACAGCAATAGTTACAGTTAGGTTACAAAGTATGCTTATAATTCAGCAAATGTTATTTTGAAAAGTTTTATTTCTTTGCTTTAAATGCTTTTAAAATGTATGATTTTAGAATCAAAGGAAGGAGTGTTGGGGAAATCCATCCATCCATCCATCTTCTTCCGCTTATCCGGGGTCGGGTCGCGGGGGTAGCAGCCTAAGTAGGGAGGCCCAGACTTCCCTCTCCCCAGCCACTTGGAGCAGTTCCTCCGGGGGAATCCCAAGGCGTTCCCAGGCCAGCCGAGAAACATAGTCCCTCCAGCGCGTCCTGGGTCTTCCTCTGGGTCTCCTCCCGGTGGGACGTGCCCGGAACACCTCACCAGGGAGGCGTCCAGGAGGCATCCTAACCAGATGCCCGAGCCACCTCAACTGGCTCCTCTCGATGTGGAGAAGCAGCGGCTCTACTCCGAGTCCCTCCCGGATGACTGAGCTTCTCACCCTATCTCTAAGGGAGAGTCCAGCCACCCTGCGGAGAAAACTCATTTCAGCCGCTTGTATCCGAGATCTTGTTCTTTCGGTCATAACCCAAAGCTCATGACCATAGATGAGGGTGGGAACGTAGATCGATCGGTAAATTGAGAGCTTTGCCTTTTGACTCAGCTCTCTCTTCACCACGACAGACCGGTACAGCGCCCGCTTCACTGCGGACGCTGCACCTATCCGCCTATCGATCTCACGCTCCAGTTTTCCCTCATTCGTGAACAAGATCCCGAGATACTTAAACTCCTCCACTTGGGGCAGGACCTCCTCCCCGACCCGGAGAGGGCATGCTACCCTTTTCCGGCTCAAGACCATGGCCTCGGATTTGGAGGAACTGATCCTCATCCCGGCCGCATCACACTCGGCTGCAAACCGCTCCAGTGAAAGTTGTAAATCACGAACTGATGAAGCCAGTAGGACCACATCATCTGCAAAAAACAGAGAAGCGATTCTAAGGTCACCAAAACGGATCCTCTCAACACCTTGGCTGCGCCTAGAAATTCTGTCCATAAAAGTTATGAACAGAATCGGTGACAAAGGGCAACCTTGGCGGAGTCCAACTCTCACCGGAAACGAGCCTGACTTACTGCCGGCAATGCGGACCAAGCTCTGACACCGGTCGTACAGGGACCTAACAGCCCTTATCAAAGGGCCTGGTACCCCATACTCCCGGAGTACCCCCCACAGAACCCCCCGAGGGACGCGGTCGAATGCCTTCTCCAAGTCCACAAAGCACATGTAAACTGGTTGGGCAAACTCCCACGCACCCTCCAGGACCCTGCTGAGGGTGTAGAGCTGGTCCAGTGTTCCACGACCAGGACGAAAACCACACTGCTCCTC
Organism: Garcialebias charrua; assembly: GCA_038048925.1. NCBI lineage: Eukaryota > Metazoa > Chordata > Actinopteri > Cyprinodontiformes > Rivulidae > Garcialebias > Garcialebias charrua. Next base: position 21,214 of record JBBPBX010060196.1, read on the forward strand.
CTGAATCCGAGGTTCGACTATCCGACGGACCCTCCTCTCCAGAACCCCTGAATAGACCTTACCAGGGAGGCTTAAGAGTGTGATCCCCCTATAGTTGGAACACACCCTACGGTCCCCCTTTTTAAATAGGGGAACCACCACCCCAGTCTGCCAATCCAAGGGAACTGCCCCCGATGTCCACGCGATATTGCAGAGTCGCGTAAGCCAACACAACCCTACAACATCCAGAGCCCTAAGGAACTCCGGGCGAATCTCATCCACCCCCGGAGCCTTGCCACCGCTGAGCTTTTTAACCACCTCGGCGACCTCAG